>VYZW01043624.1:4152-58126 GCA_013401315.1 Balaeniceps rex | reverse complement strand
TGTTCGATTAACTGTGTGTTTCTCTGCTTTGCAGGGTGTTCTAGACACTGGTAAGAAGCTTTCAGATGATAACACAATTGGAAAGGAGGAGATACAGCAGAGACTGGCTCAGTTTGTGGATCACTGGAAAGAGTTAAAACAGTTGGCAGCTGCTAGGTGTGTGANCACTGATGACAGACTATTGAAAAGAATTTTAATGATAATGTTCCTCAGTAGAAACATGAGTGTTTTTTTGAGGTATGCTGTGTTTAGCCTTTTCTTGCACCAGTCGGAAAACACAGACTTGAAATTAACTGGCTTTAATCCACTACCAGGATGTTTATCTGAATAGAAGCTGTTGGGAAAAAATGATTCATTTTAATCCTTCAATAGCTGCAGGCTTCGTGGCCTAGTGGATTTCTAGAGCTGTAGATATTGCAAGTCTGCTGCTGGAGAAGTGAAGTGTGAATAGTTGTGTGTTTAGGGCTCAGTCTCTGTACTTTCTTAGGTTTTCTGCTGCTGTAATTTGTTTTTACATCTCATATCTAAAAGCAATAAAGCAACTCTGTGACTAATTTTACCTTTCTTTTCCCGTACAGGGGTCAGCGTCTAGAGGAGTCTCTGGAGTACCAGCAGTTTGTAGCAAATGTTGAGGAAGAAGAAGCCTGGATCAATGAGAAAATGACGTTGGTAGCCAGCGAGGATTATGGGGACACCCTTGCTGCTATCCAGGTATGGAGAAAAGTTATCAGTTCTTTGCTGTTCTTGTTGCATTATTGTTGGTTAGAGCTTAACGAACATTTTCTTTAACTGTCTTTCCAATTTAGACGTTATTGTTGGTTCTTTTTGAAGGCCTACATTGTAAAAAAACCCCATGAATTCATTTTATAAAAGCATCCCAAGTATGTTATTTCCTGTAGAAATGACTTGCAGTTTGGTGTAGCTTTGCATCTCTTGACCTCTGATGGTCAGTCCTGGTTAATTCAAATGGCTGAAGTTATGTTGGAAGTCAATATCAGCCTCCTTTCCTTCACAGAAAAACAGCAAGTTGTGCTAACCACCTAAGATTAATAGTTTTTGTCAGAAAAAGTTTATGATAGCTGATTTATAACAATAAATTCTTTTTGTGTTTTTTTTATTTTAATTAAGTGGTGAGAAATTATTTTAAAAAGTGACTGTCTCTCGTATTTGCAGGGCTTGCTGAAAAAGCATGAAGCATTTGAGACTGATTTTACTGTCCACAAAGACAGAGTGAATGATGTTTGTGCTAACGGAGAGGATCTCATTAAAAAGGTGAGCATAAACTGGTGAAGAAAAACCTTCAAAGGCTACCCAGGACATTTTCATGTCAAAGTAGACTTACTCTTCTCTGAGGACTGATTTGTCATCCCTTTGAAAAGAGTTCTTACTCATTTTTTGCAGCTGAATAAGCTGTTGGTGTTAACTGCTTTCAAAGCTATTTCTTGGACAAAATCTTTCAGCTGAAGTCCTTGCTCTGTCACCAGCTTACTGGATGCCTTGGAAGACCTTAAGATCATATGGTGTGCATTTTTTTCTCCTGTCACGTAGAACAATCACCATGAGNAGAACAATCCCCATGAGGAGAACATTACTGCCAAGATGAAGGGCCTGAGAGGCAAGGTGTCAGATCTGGAGAAGGCAGCAGCTCAGAGGAAAGCCAAATTGGATGAGAACTCTGCCTTCCTCCAGTTCAACTGGAAAGCAGATGTAGTGGAGTCATGGATAGGTATGTTCTGTGTTGGGGCACAGTACCCTGTCACAAAGAAACTGAAATGCTACTTCATTTCAAAAGATCTCAAATAGCCTCTGACTTGCTGTTGTAACGAGCACACCTAAACGCAAAATAATCAGCAGTGCTATACCTGATTTATGCTTTTGAGGTAACCTGGTTTAGAATAGAGGGAATGTTTGAGATAGAGACATGGACATTTTTACTAAATTTGTTTCATTTTCCAGGTGAGAAGGAAAACAGTCTGAAGACAGATGATTATGGACGTGACCTCTCCTCCGTGCAAACACTACTCACCAAACAGGTTAGTGCTAATGCTGCTTCCACACCGTAAGTGATGGAGAGAACAAGTGAACTCTTCTGCAATACACAAGGATCTGGTATTTATGTTTGAAGTATATGCCGGATATCGGAATGGTTAAATAAAAATACAATCTAAAATATTTTGTTCTTTGTTTTTAATGCTTCAGGAAACTTTTGATGCTGGACTTCAGGCTTTCCAGCAGGAGGGAATTGCAAACATCACTGCTCTGAAAGACCAGCTACTAGCAGCCAAACATATCCAATCAAAGGCCATTGAGGCTCGGCATGCTTCCTTGATGAAACGCTGGAATCAGCTCCTTGCTAATTCTGCTGCCAGGAAAAAGAAACTCTTGGAGGCTCAGGAGCATTTCAGAAAGGTAAGTGGCCAAACCATGGAGCTACAAAAATCTAACTGTTCTCTTTGAAAAAAACATTCAACACTTGCAACTTCTGCAGCTTTTTCATTTGTGGCTAATGATTACGGAGATCCTGGAGACTTGTCATAAGAATTTTTTTAGACGTTTTTCAAGAAATAAGTAATAAAGGCAAACTGTCATTGATGCATGTTAATTCCAGTTCAACTCATATAGAATATTTGCGTTACTGCATAACTGAACTGAACAGCGAACAACTGGATTGTTTCCTCTTTTCAAGGTTGAGGATCTGTTCCTGACTTTTGCAAAGAAGGCGTCTGCCTTCAACAGTTGGTTTGAGAATGCTGAAGAGGACCTGACAGATCCTGTGCGCTGTAACTCGCTGGAAGAAATCAAAGCACTGCGAGAAGCTCATGATGCTTTCCGTTCTTCACTTAGTTCTGCCCAAGCTGACTTCAACCAGCTGGCAGAGCTTGATCGCCAGATCAAGAGCTTCCGTGTAGCCTCCAACCCATATACTTGGTTTACTATGGAGGCTCTGGAAGAAACCTGGAGGAATCTGCAGAAAATTATCAAGGCAAGTGTGAGAGAGAGAGAGAGAGAGAGACTCTTTTCATAGTTTACGACCTTTCAAGTCTTCCCTGGAAGTTGTCCTCCAAGATAATCAGTACAAGAGTTTGTCACTATACTACAGATGGAAATATCTCAAAATTTGGGAGCAGAGAAAAAATTCCCTTAGCTATAAACTTGTTTTCATGGTCTTCTATTTGCAGTCTTTCAAAAGACAAAGCATGCATCCCTCGCTTCCTAACTATAAAATGTTTAATGTCCGTGCTATGCAGTAAAGTAACTGCTGGTTCAATTCCAGTTCTCAAGACTTCAGTAGGAATGTTCTGTGTTGTCATCTTAGATGATTTTGTCTAGATATCCAGGACACTCTTTGAGCCCTCAGTCTTGTTTTGAGCTTCGGAACTGTGCTGGTATGCAGCTCTTAGTTTTAGCTTTTTATTACAGGATGAGGACAATCACATTATTTCTCTGTTTGAAATTATTTTTGTACGTTTCTCAGGAACGTGAATTGGAGCTGCAGAAGGAACAGCGAAGGCAGGAAGAAAATGACAAATTGCGCCAGGAATTTGCTCAGCATGCTAATGCTTTCCATCAGTGGATTCAGGAGACCAGGTATAGTTTGTCTTCCCAGGAGCTGCCCTTAGAGAATTCCTCAGCTGATATTTGTATCCATCCTACATCTCTTTGGTCTAAGTTGTAAACGTCTGCTGCTGAAAAACAGCTATTCAGGACTTGTTCATTTCCTGCAGTTGGGATTCGAGGGAGGCCCTGTTAGCCACAGGGAAGAGAAAAGCCGTGAAAGACCAGACTTTAAAAATGTTTCTGCTTCTGAATTCATTTTCCTGTAGTAATTCCAGTTATCCAGGACTTCACTCTTCTCCAGTTATTCCTGAACTGGTCTGCAGTACAGCTGGGGGGGTGGTGAGCAAATAGCTAGAAGCAGACTGTGTGAAGTGCCGGTGGCGTTTCTATTAATGCTTCCTTTGTATTGAAACGTATATTAGAAATCTCACTAGAATTTCAATAGAGACAGAAGCTGTGAAAAAAACTTAAGACTACTTTGTAATCACTTACCCCGGGGTGCTGTCTAATAATATCCTTGCCTGGGAGAGGGAGTAAAGATTTAGCAACTGCGTTAGAAATAAAAAATCTCAAGGTTGAGAATTGCAGTGAACTGAAGAGCATGTTTCTAGAAAACAGAGGTAACCATGCTCAGACAGTGCTGCTAGCCAATTCTGATGCACTCTGGTTGTGGTTCAGAGGAGGTGAGTTCTGTTTTCATGTAATCCTGTGATTCCCTGTCTCTGTGTGTTTACAAATAGTTCTGTATGTGTCTTCATGAAATAATGAAATATAAATATGATTTTTAACTTTTTGATGTTTGCTTCCCACCGAAATATCTGTCCCTCTCTCACTGTCTTGTCTCTGTCCTGCTGCCTGATGTTTGGATCTTCACATTCTACAGGACTTACCTGCTAGATGGGTTAGTATTGAATTTTATATCTTTAAAAATTTGGTGATGTGTTCTGCTTTGTCTGTGTGTTTTCTTCTGTCATTACATAGCTTGTGAAAGCTGTGCTGAAACCCCTTTTATTTGAAAAGAGCAATCTGTGGCTGAGGTGCACGGACACAGGAAACAAGATTTTTGGAGTAGATCAAGTATAAACCAGTAGAAACATAACAATTTCCTAGTCGAAAGCAGAAGAAATTATTAATGGGTAGCCACTGGCATACCATGGAAGTGCTAACTTTTGTTCTCGCTTTCTCTGAGGGCTTGCACAAGAAAAGGCTCTTAATCTAATGAGATATGTGGGAACATAGAATAGTCTGCCTTTGGAAAAGAGCTGACATTCCTAGTTTTCCAGCATTCAGAGACTTGCTTAGTGAAATAAACTTTTCCATTATAACTGTTCTCAAAGCTCCAAAGTATTGACCGATTTTGGTAAGGAGGAGGGAAGATTCCTATGAAGAGGCTTTACTGAGATTATTTATCTTAAAACTCTGTAGTATGCAAATATGAAGTGCCCATTTTTTAATCTGCTGCATAACCATGCCCCAAAAAGATTATATTCTTCACAGGAGAAAACAAAACCTTCCAACACGAACTTGTGTGGGTTTCCAGGCCGTTTGATGCCTGCAGTTTTAAGTCCACTTTGTGTCCATGGGAATAGTTCCTGATGAGGATGCATGCCGGTCATTTGTCAAGAAGTAGAAAGGAAATAATAAAATCTTTTAAATGTCTTCAGACTGCCAAACCCTCTGAGAGTGTGTCTGTCCATTTAAATTTCTTCAGTATTAAAAGTCTGCAGCACAATGGAGGCTTTGTAATAAGACATAATGTAAAATGCTAACAAATAGTGTATGGGCCTGGTGCAGAGGCCTGTGTGTCAGCCCTGTGTAAAGTGCTGGAGAGGAGGCAGGGGCCTTTCTCAGAAAGAGAGAAGGCTTTTCATAATAAAAGGGTGGAATCTTCGCAGATAACTGTGCTTCTTATTTGCTCTGTAATGATCACAGTGTCTTGTGTTCTGCTGTTTCTGCCAGATAAAAATAATTTGCCCTATTTTTGTTGTACAGTTTAATGGAACCGAGCAGATTTTCCTGGAACGGATACTGAATTCTCTGCTCCTTTGTAAAGTAGTGTTGTAGATTAGTTCTGGTATCCAAGAACGAGCGAACAGAAAGGAGCCATTTACTAAAAGATGTAGGGTCAGAGTTTGAGATCACCATGCCAAGCTCTTTTGTTGAACACATTACCAGAAGGCTGCTGATAGGGCAGGCAGAGTTTGTCCTTAATTCTGTGTGAATAGATTAAAAACACAGATTTAGCTCGAAGAGGCTGTGCGTAGCCTTCTTTGGCAAGAGGGCAGGCAGAGCTTCAGAGTAGTTTTGAGATAAGAGTTGCCATGTGTACACCTTGCTTTTCAGTGTGCCATAGCTGCTTGTGTGCACACGGCGCTGCCTGGAGGAGGTTTTCTTTGGGGAGGGGAGGAAGAAGAATTTGGAGTTTAGGAAGAAGAATGCCTTTAAAGAATCTGTAGATGAGTTAATTGCAAGACTTCAATTCGTCTCTTAGTGAGACTCACTTTTTTGTGACTTACACACAAATAACCTGATAGGTGCAACCAGCATTTGAATAATTTTCTTCCATTAAGTACTTGCTTGTGTTTGCTGCAGGGTGGTGCTGGCTTGGAGCGTGGCTCCACTGCAGTGGCCGTGTTTGGGTGTGTTCTTTCCTCTGTTCGTTCGTTCTTCCTTTTTGGAATTTACTTGGTTTCTTTTCTTTGACTAGCATAGCATATCGTCGTGTCATTCGTGTCTATCAATATGAAGTTGGGGATGATCTATCTGGAAGGTTTTTTCCTCTTATTTTCTTACCTCACTTTGGTTTTCAAATGCACTCTTTAATTCCAAGGCTCGCTTTCCTTCCAACTAACTTTCACGGCTTAGAGGTGCTTGGAGGTTTGTTTCCCTGTTGACTCTTTCCTTTCCACGGTTGGTTCCCAGCTTCCTGCTCAGGGTTCTGGGCGTGCGCTTCGTCTCCTTAGACATGCATTGAATCTGAGCCTTAACCCTGTGGTGAGAAACACCCAGACGTTTGGTGCATTTTCATTGCTACAGAGTGATTCAGCACTTGAAATCCCCTTCTCAAGAAGCTCAAAAGCATGTAGGAGGATAGACTTCAGTGGGAATGAAAACCTGGTTTTAGTGACTTATATACCAGTGACTTAAGTTTTAGGAACTTAGATACCACAGAGTCAAAGGAGAGGACAGCCCACCTGCACAGTGCCCAGACTTGCTGTCTGTGCAGTTTGTTCATTATGAACTCTCACCATACATGTTGGAAGGACAGAGGTTCTTAAACACTGCTGCTCAGAGGTTGCTTAGGATCTTGGGGAGAAAAGCAGCATCCGAAGACTTTCCGTATCTAGTCCATATGAAGCAGATCTTGGAGACCATCACCACAGTGGTGATCTTTATATGCTGGTGTGGGGGCTGCAGTGTGCCAACAAGCTCAGTGTGGAAATGGGACTGAGAGGAGCGGCCGTGCCTCAGCTTCTCCGGGTGCAGGATGGGAGAGGTGGGGCAGGAAAGGCAACTCTCCACCAACCACTGCTGTGTAGGAGAGGTCTATAGTTTTCTACAGTGATTATGCCATATTAAGATTATTTTTAAACAAAACCAGTAGTTTTCGAGGTCTCTTCTCCCGCATTTTATCCCCATGTAACACACCTCTGTAGAGCTCCTGTACCTTAGTGGCAAATACAGCCCGTCTCCAGTGAATCACCTGTAGTTCGCGTGTGCGTGTGTGTGCTGGGCACAGTGGAGTGGGGTGGGACTGCACTAAGTTTCTAATTTCGTTAGGTCCAGTAAAGCAGGCGCTTTGGATCTGGCATGAAGTGTGGCTGCTGATCGTGTTGGCTTTCAAATGGGGCTAGAAATTAACTGTATAAAGAAATAAGAATCCAACAAGATGTATACTTGTCAGTCTGAAATAGGATGAGTCAGAATAAACAAAACACATAAACAGTGTTCAAATATCTACAGGAGAATAATACTGTAAGAGTTTTTAATTTCAAGGAAGGACTGTTAATTTCAAGCCCCACCTGCCATTTTTTATGGGTAAGTGCTCTTTCTCACTGTGATTCTGTGTTTAGGTCTTGTATGGTGGAGGAATCGGGAACACTGGAATCGCAGTTGGAAGCTACTAAAGTAAGCAATGCTCACCTATTGCTAAAACACCTTTCCCAACTGATGACTTGGGAACACAGGGTGGGAGTGGAAATGCATGTAATTATATGGTAAAATCTTAATTGAATTTACGCATTTTGAGTACTGAAGAGACTTTTGGGATTATCTATTTACGTATCTGATGTCCACTTATATCACAAGCCATTAAACACCACTCTGATGTAGTTTTCCTTTTTGTTCTTTTTTTCTAAATGAACGGAGTAGGGCAGAGAGGACACAGTATTTTCAGCACGTTTCCTAATAAGAGGGGGGGAGTTTGTCTCAAGAACTGTTTTGCAAGCCCTGTTGGTTTCCAGTAGTGTGCATGAAGAGGAACATTGTTTTGAATAGTATTTTACAAATCCCAGAATATTTATATATAATCCCAGCAGAAAAAGAAGAGTATAACCCTTCCTCCCCTGCCAGCCTGTGTTCTAACTTTTTAAGGGATTTTTTTTTTTGTGCTACTTGATTTTCTCCTCTTCGCTCCCTCCTAACAGCGCAAGCACCAGGAGATCCGAGCTATGAGGAGCCAGCTGAAGAAGATTGAGGACCTTGGAGCAGCCATGGAAGAAGCACTTATCTTGGACAACAAATACACAGAACACAGCACCGTGGGGCTGGCACAGCAGTGGGACCAGCTTGACCAGCTGGGGATGAGAATGCAGCACAATCTGGAACAGCAGATCCAAGCTCGGTATTGCCTACCCCATGTGCAGTGTAAAGCATGTCTAATTTGGGGGGGATAAAAGATAGGAGACCCATTCGCCTGTGTCTAAAAACAAACCTTGCATGATCCGTGCTAACGAGTCTCTCCTGTGCTCTGACTAAAGGGTGTAGTGAGCTTGTAAATCCCCACCGCCTCCTGGTTCTCTTCAGAGGGATGAAGTTAGCAGTTTTGGAAATAGTTCCTGTTGGCCATTAGCAGTGATGAGATCTTAGAGGAATTGATTTATTCTGTTGAGCTGTGGTGATATAATGTATGGTTTGCTCATTTGTCCTCACCTGATGCAGTCGCTGGCTTGGGGCAGATGGACTCCAGCAGAGTTCTGCAGTTTAGGAACTGTTCACAAGCTTTGCTTCTTCCTTTTTTCAGAAACACGACTGGAGTCACTGAGGAGGCTCTGAAGGAGTTCAGCATGATGTTCAAGTGAGTTGCAGGGAAAGCATGCCAGAGGAGCGCTTGTGAGATATTTCTGGCACGTGGATGGCCCCTGTTCACAGGATTCCCTGACCGATCTGTTTGTAGCTCCTTTATTGTCTGCCCAATTTTGTGCTGAGCTGCTCTGATCTCTGCCAGATGGCGAGAGCCTCCAGAGACACCTGCTGCTGGCTGGCTGCAGCCACAGCCGCGCGAGAGCCTCTCCTGGGCACACTCGCTTTTGGGCGCAGTGGTGTGGGAACTGGGAGTGCCAATGAATTCCAGCTGGAATACAGCCATTTTTTGGATGCTTTTTAAGCAAAGTAAAGAACTTGTGCTTACTTTTAATGTATGTTAGATAGAACTATTTATTGATTCAAGCTCATTTGTCCAGACTAGTGGGCTAGTTATAATCTGGTTTAGTTTTCAGCCCACTTCATAGCTTTCAGTACTCAACAACTGACACTTAAAAATGTGGGCTTTGTTTTTATGTTTTTAGGCACTTTGACAAGGACAAATCTGGACGACTTAATCACCAGGAGTTTAAGTCTTGCTTGCGCTCTCTCGGCTATGACCTGCCTATGGTTGAGGAAGGAGAGCCAGACCCAGAGTTTGAGTCTATTCTTGACACTGTAGATCCCAATAGGTACGTGGGTTGGACCTTTTTATATTGCAAAATATTGTATCGGTATCCTTTGGGGAGTTGGCTGGAAGGTCTCTCACAGGCTGAGAGCTGTGCTTACTTCTGTTGTGGAGGGGCTATGGTTGTTTTCACAATTCATGTAAAAGAGTCTTTATGAAGGTAAGACTGACATTCGTGAAGAAGAAATTCACTTTAGAGAATGGTCTGGTGTTGACAGTCTCCTGCGTTAAGACTTTCACTCCTCCCAGAAAAACTAAAGCCCCCTTCAGGAGTGTACGGAAGCGCTGTGCTCTGGGTATTAATGGACAGCAGTGTTCTCACACTGTGTTTCACCGGCAGGGATGGACACGTCTCGCTGCAGGAGTATATGGCGTTTATGATCAGCAGGGAAACAGAGAATGTGAAATCCAGTGAGGAGATCGAGAGCGCTTTCCGTGCCCTCAGCTCAGAGGGGAAGCCCTACGTGACCAAGGAGGAGCTCTACCAAGTGAGTACTGGTTGCGGCCCACCAGGGAGGAGCAGACAGAGGCTTTTTGTGTATAGACTGTTAACAAAGACCAGCACTAGTTCCTGGAGGCTCATGTCGCTGTAGTTGAGTCAGTTCTGAACCTGCAGAATATCCTCTGCAGCAAAGACAGAAATGATGGTACCAGCCCTTCCCTGTTGCTTTCTTGGCTCTATAGAGGAAGAGGAAAAGCTTTAACTGCCAAAGAACTGCTCAGGTTGAGTAAAACAAGAGCTGCTCAAAGGCCTGGGAAGGGGGCGCATTCACTGTGTCTGTCCTCGGAAATTTGTGCTCTCCTTTAATCGTTTGGGAGACTAGAGGGAGACGTTTCTCCAGACAGTGATTCACAGGAGGAATGTAAGCCTAAGCTTAGGCAGTCTGAACGTCTCCTCCCTCTCACGGCCCTGCCAAGACAGCAAGTTTTTCCTGTCTGAATCCCACCAGCTGGCAGAGAAACAAAGAGGTTGCACTGCTTCCTTGTATCAGTTACCTGTTCTGTCTTCTCTTTGCTGGGAAGACTCAGGTCAGACCTTCCAACCCTTAACCGAACAGTGCGAACAGCCAGAGCATTTCCATGCTGGGCGTAGTTCTGCTGCTCTGGCTTCTGCTCCGAGCTGTGTGCCCCTGGGAATGGGAGGGCTGCTTGTAAATGCCCCATCCGCAGCCTCAAAGTGCCCGTCTCCACCTCCGCGCTGTCTTTGTCTTTCAGAACCTGACCCGGGAACAAGCCGATTACTGCATTTCTCACATGAAGCCCTACATGGACGGCAAGGGCAGAGAACTTCCTTCTGCCTACGACTACATAGAATTTACACGTTCACTCTTTGTGAATTGATCTAAAACACTAGTACCAAAAGATGCAAAGAACATGCTCACGTTTGCTGACTATAGCTCTGCATGTGTCTCTTTCTCTCTCTTTGTGCTCTACAGTAATCAATGTTACTTTATGATGTAACCTTAAACTGCTTAGCTTAAAACTCTTAGGGAAAACAAACATTGCAGTGTGCTTCAATAAAAGTTACTGGTCAAACCACATCATCGTATGTTTAATGGCTAAATGCAAATTTAACTGTCACGTGGATGAAACTCCAGCTGTCATGGTTACATGTGTTTTAACAGGCCATCACTGTGGAAGAGGTGAGTGGGCAGTCAGAGTAGTAACAAGCTTCACGCAGCTGGTTGCGTTGCTGCCTTAGTCTGGGATCTCGCTTGCCAGCTGCTCCAGGTGATTCATTTCCCTGGGTCCCTGCTCAGTGAAGTCAGAACTCAGCTGCCAGACTTTGACTGTACCGGTAGCATCCCCTGCTGCCAAGAGCTGAGTTTGCTTGATGTTAAATTCTAAACAGTACACGGGGCGTTCATCCGGGGCCTGCTTTATGGAAACGGCAGGCTTCCGCGAGCTCTTCTCAAAGTCAAACAGGTGCACATCCCCTATAAAGCAGAAACATTTATTGCAGCTTTATGGCAACAGACTTTGTATTTAACAGCAGAGGAGTATCTGTAAAGAGTTTTTAACCTGTTTCCCCTTCCCTTGATGGTGTCGAGGCTGTGACAGATAGCTGACATCACTGCAAGACAGTGCAGATTTATTCTGCTGTCAGAAACCTGAAACCAGCTTGCCAAATTCTGTGAAATCTCCATTCCTTAACTCAAAAATGTCTGCGTAATTTTTGAAGGAAAAAGTTCTTGTTTTAAACCATTAGCTCTAAGAAGTAACAGCAACAAGGAAGCTGGAAATACATTTTAGCCACGGTAATCTTGCCATGTTATAGCCCTGTGAATGGCTGTGGCAACAGAAGATGGGATCAAAAGTGAAAAATAACTGTGACTGAAGTCATCTTGCTAGAGTTAGAAATGACTCCATTATACTGATTGTACGGTACAAACAATGGTCATTGCTCTCTGCTTGTGGGAAGTGCTAATCGGTACAATTGACTTGTTCTAATTATTACCCAGCACAATTTTAATTTTATGTCTGAGCATAGGCACCTGCAGTTACTTGCCTTCCCCAGATGCAGCTGCAAAGACCAGTGGTCGAACTGGAGACCAGCGTACACAGAAGAGGTATTTCTTTGATAATTGAAGAGAAATGAGGGGTTGTGTCTGCAACATGGAGTGCAAGTGAACTTGTCCATCAGTCCCACAGCTCAGAAAGAGGTTCCTGGGGGAGGGAGGGAGGAAGCAAGAAACAACTTTTTTGGCTTTATCGCTAAAGATACAGAACAAAAATCAGTCAAGGGGCATAATCTTGGACAATATTACAGCTTTGCAAGGGTCTGAACATGTTTCCTAAAGCAGCAATTGCCAAGCTGTACCCTGGGATGTGGTCTGTAGAGACACAGCTTTGTTACTGCCCTCAATTAAACTTAATGAGGGCTCGTGTTGTCCGCTGAGTATTGATGGTGGGTTGTGGGCCAGAGATGCCTGAGAACTGCTGATCTGGAGACAGGCATTGTTAGAGCTGTGTTTGTCTCATGCAAATTAAATGCAAACCTGGGCTGTCAGCATGTTTCACAGAAACATGGCTTGGGGCCTCTTCCATGGATGGTGGGTAAATGCAGGCAGAGATGCGAGCTTCTAATTTACAATCAGTAAGATTTCTGATGGGCAGATCACTTAAGCACTGATAAATGACTTTTTCAGCTCCTCCCCTTGCCTTTAAATTGCTTTTTAATATTAATGTCTAGGATGATCTAAGGACGGTGCTAATGTTCTCTGCTGGCCTGAGTGTACAAATGCTATTTTGTGTCACTCGTGTTGTGCCCACACGCAGCGTATTCGAGTGGGCAGCTTCACCAGAGCCCACAGACATTGTTTCTCCTACGAGGGGAAGTTACTCGATCAAGTGCCCAATGCCAGGTGACCCTTTTTTGGAACTTGTACACACACACACCCCCACCCACACACACCCCTCCTGGGGGCTACTTGAAAAATGCACGCGTAGAGCCAGGCAGTAGTTTGTGTCCAACACGCAGCACCGGTGTTAATTCACAGCACTTGCCTGTGGAAGGGTGAGCAGCTCACGGAGTACACTGGCCCACCATGCGGGGAGAAGGCAAGCTCTGCTGGTGCCCTGAGGGGAACAGAACTGCCTGTCTGATGGAGAGCTGGTGTCTCCGCTGCAGTGGAGCACTTCAGGGAATAGCCGCCTTCCACACCGACAATGAACACACGGGGATCGAAGTGTGAAAAAGAGAGCGAGGTCACACCCACGGCTGCCTCTCCCCAGGTGAACTGGGAGAAAAAGAGACAAAGCTGGGGGCTCCAGTGAAACGCACACACAGTTAGAGCAGCGTGAACCAGCCTGCCAGGGACTCAGTGAGCTGTTTGCTGCACAACTTGCACCAGCTACAATGTTTGTAGCACTGCTCAGCCTTTAACCTTTGCAGCAGCATCCTACAAGGGGATTCATGTGAATTAATATTATTAAAATCAAATTCTCTTCTCCATCCCAGCAGCTTCTCTTTAGAACTATGGCAAAACCTCATCTGTTGCCAGTCTTCCAAGGAGTGATTTCAGTATGGGAAAGGAGATGGGGATCAAGGGTTAGTGCGTATGTTCAAAAGGGGCTTTTCCTGGCCCTTCTCGTGTGGAAGGTGAGCTCTGCCACATGGGCTCCAGAGTTAAGAGTGTGTTTGTCAAATCAGCCCTCTTTGTACTGCTGAACTCACCTTCTTCAGCTGAGTGCTGCGAGGGATCTGCTGAGCCACCATGGCGAATCCTTCAGCCAAGGCCAGCCGTCCATCTCGCTCCTCCCTCCACACCAGGATCTTTCCGTCCGTCGACACACTCAACAGCCTTGCGTGGTTTCTGTGCTTGGCGTCAGGTAACCAGTTAACCTGTTCCAAATGCCGTGAGCTCATGAGGAGGGGGACTGTCACGACTGCCAAGCCCACGCTCGGCAGCCAGCGGTCCCCTGACCCACCAAGACAACACAGGAGCAGAGCCAGGCAGCAGCCAGTGATCTTGGTATGAAACCAGCTGCTGCTGGGAGCTGGCACACAGCAATGCATTAGGTGTTCAGGGCTGAATTCTGTATTGCAGTTTCTATGGTTCGCCTGCCATCGCTTTTGAGATGTGGTATTTATAGCACTTCCACCCAGCTATAAACAGCAGCATTTTCCTGACTTTCAGATGAGAAAATACACAGACTGCCCAGAGTCCCAGTACCCCAGAAGGACAAAAAACCACTAGGAAGCCAGACTGCATGACAAGTTGTGACCCTTTGTGTAGCTTTAACCTTGCAACTAAGGATCAGTGATGCTTTGCTGCTTATATTTTTAAACCACTATAAGTATTGTTGGCTGCATCTGCATCAATAAACAGTTACAGCATGGGAACAGGCCTACTCTTCATTTATCCTGAGCGGAGAGAAGTTATTTTTACTTGCAAGTGTCCAGTTCAGCAAATGTCTGTTCAGTAGCTAGATCTGGGGAAAAAAATAGCCAACCAAAAGAGAACATAACTACTGGAATGTAGCAGCCTATCCGAGAGTTTCACGTAAAGCACCGGTAAGGTGAATATGAACTGAAAGTATGAAATAGAGCAATGGCAACTCTCACCTCCCCGAGCTGCATGTACTGTAGATGTTCTCTGTTACCTGATAGACTGGATCAGTGTGAGTGTCATCTGTGATCCCCGTCCTCCAGATCACAGGGTCTTCTGTTCTGCTGGTATCCCACACCACCAGCTCCCCACTGAACAGGCCACCTGAAAGGACAAAGATACCAATAAAAACATCTAAGGGCTAATAGCGCACAAACACAAGTAATGCAAGAGGCAGTTTGCGCTGTTATTACAACAGAACTGGGAGTAACTGTTCTTATTGCCAGTGAGTATGACCAGAGTTCTGGGAAGGGCAGTCCTCAGCAGAAAGGGTGACAAATGCACAAATGAAGCCCTGGTGGGAACAGGCCCACCGGCTTCGGAGGACTGGCAGCTATATACAGGGCACAGTCAGCTCCGGTGTACGAGAACATAGCTCTACCAAAATTAGTATACTCTTCCCACTTATATCCAGGGCTGAATTTCCTTCTATCATCTCTCTCTGAGGAGATGATATAAAGGCAGGTGTCACTGAAAGAGCAAGTCCCATCTTCCCAGTCTAGAAGCAACAGTGCATTTATTGGTGTTGGTGAGCATTAGTTCCTCGGTTTGAGGAGCTGCAATGCCATTACTTCCGCAAGAAATCTTAGGCTGAGCTGAGAGAGAGAGGAAAAAAAATGATCCAAGCTAAAGGAAGGGTATATTTCAGATAGGATCTGAGGCAAGAGCAACCTACCAGCTATCAGTGAAGGCTGGGAGGGGTGGAAAGCCAGGCACATGACGGAACTGGGAACATCTACCACAAGGTCAGGGCGCTGTGGATTCAACCCTCTTCTGTCCAGATTCCAGGTACAGACATAGGATTTTTCTGTGCTCCAGTCCCCACCATCCAGCCTGAAGAAGAGAAAGTTATGTCTTACCTTGTCTGTTCCTCAGAGAATCCCAGTCCGGCAGAGCTCTGGGATGCCCGACTCGTCATTTAAACGTTCTGCTTTGCGGCTTGAAGGAAAACTGAGAGGAAAGGATCATGAGGTGATGAAACTTCTCTGCAGGCCAGTATATATACAGTATGTGTCTGTACTTAGAGAACAAAGTGCCTGCAAGTAAATCTCAGATACGATTCACTATTCCAAGATCTACTAACCATTCAAATAATGGAAACAATCTAAAGGGCGCATACAGAAAGTTGCTGTGAGTATGTGGGAATGAAAACCCAAGGAGACTAAATTGCCACTGATTTGCAAACTGGCTGAGTTGCAAGCCACGTTTCCGCTAAACAAGTGCTCAAAGATCCAGGGTCTGAGAATACGCAGCGAGGAAATTTCTTACCTGGAGGACTGATAGGGTCTGAAAAGATTTACTGAGTCTTGCTTGGCCTGAGAGAAGCAGCAGGATTTGAAGTCCAGGTGCCTCCACAGGAGCAGAGAACATGCTTCACAACCACCAAATGGTGTTGATGACCCCACACAAATCATGCCACTCACCCCAGTTCTAGAGATTTCAATCCGGTCCTATGCCCATCATACTCATTTGCCACAAGTGGCTCATGAATTATTACTCTGGGATGCTAAAAGACACCTGCCACTCTACTTTCTTTGTTATTTCTACCTGTTTCATTCATCACACGCTTACCAAAGTGTTATGTGTATTCTGTCACTAGCACCACGCTGACCAATGTGATGTCCTGTCTTTCTACAAGAAGATGATATGGAGGACAGAGATCTACAGAACAGTGAGTGGCCAGGACAGGAAGCAGTTGTTCTGAGCCTGAGTTCTACTGTCTTTATTTGATGCTCTTAATTCTTTTATGGGAAGAGATATGATCAAATAAAAGGAGCAATTTTTCATCCAATGGGTAGTTGATCTGTGAAACTCCTTATTAAAGGATGTCGTGGATGCTAAAGTTTACACAGATTCACAGAGACTGTGTAAGTTCATGGAAGGGAATTCTACTGAGGGTAACCACAGACATAGAAACCACATTCTAATCTGAAAACAGCTGTAGACTCGGAGAGCAGAAGGGGCAAGTAACATACAGGTTTGCCCTGTTTTACTCTTCCCTATGCATTCACTCACGGATCCCCTTTTCGCTGGGGCTTTTAATCTAAGGGAACAGTAGTGGAAGGAAAAAGGAATAAGGGCAGCAGTAGGGCACAGAAAGGAGAGGCTGCTATAGACATTCACTGGATTAGATTAAAGTTTTGTCCAACCCTCAATTCACAAATGCTTAAATGTTTGTTAGCACATGTCCGTGGCAGCAGGCGCACGCGTGAATGGGTGCCACGTTAATCCGGGGTGCTGAGAGACCACATTAAAACAACACGATCTTCAATGAAGATAAGCACGTACTTCCAAACCTCACCCACATATATTTGCAAGTGCATCTGCTCTTTAGATTTTCTTTCCAAACAGAATCTATCTAGAAACAAATCAGTAAAAGTACATGTATCCATTTCTGGGGCAGGGAGAAGGTAGAAGAAATAAAAGCCATAATTTAAGACTGCCCTGAGATTTTGTTTCTTTAAATATGAATTATTTAACTTGCATAAGGTGTGTATATATGTCTAGTTTACTACCCCAGAGGAAGCAAACATATCTAAAACTCAGGTCAGCCTGAGACATCACATCAACCTCAGCTGCGCTCTCAATCCATTTAGATACTCACCGGCCATACGAACATGCAAGAACAGATCCGGTTGCATTCCATGAGATGCTGGTAACCTGTAGGTTTTGATCCTGAGCCTCTGGGTATGACAATGTATGCAAACACAACACCTGGAACAGATCAAATTCAAGCACTGAAGCAGTAATCTCTGAACACAGAGAAATGAGATCTGTGCATGCCCCTGCATATGATCGTATGGTTACAGCGCAGGCTTCCCCGCTGTCCAAGTAGCACATAGATATATGTGAAAAAGTTGTTGAATTCCTACAGGGGAAAAAAAAAAACCAAAGCACATGACCCTACCAAACCAACTGCCGCTTCATAATCACCTCTCACAGACGACACGCTTCAGGGGCTGCACAACAACTCTAGAAAGCTGTGCAGTAAGGATTTATGACAGACCCCCAGGTACGAGTCTAGCACTCGCTAAGCTTCACAAGCAATGGTCCGAAAATGACAGTACCAACATGATTGATATAAGTTGCTTCCACTCTTGAGCACTGTACACTAAACAAATACAATCCGAATAGGAAGCGCTGCTGAATCACTGACTGCAACTGTTCCTAGATAACTGCTAGTCTGGCATGCTCTAAAGGGGCTACTGGAAGCTGAAGTTAAGCCTCCACCAGCTGCAGGCCTCCTTCTCACAAAGCTGCTGCAACACAGTCACTAGCAGGAAGAACGGTTTTACCAAGCAAGGCCAGGCCGCAAGCAAGGGAGGAAGCTGGAGAAAACAACAACTAGGAATTTCTAATTATTAGAATCTGGAAAGAACAATCACAGCAGTAAGAAATAGAACCAACACGTTAGAGCCACTGCAACCAGCTCTGCTTGGGTAATGACAAGGATCTGAATTCTGTCAACTTACTGTTTCATTCTGATCTGTCCAGTTCACTTCAAAGCCATCAAAGGCATGGCTTCTCCAGTTTTTGTTTAGCTCTTTGATAACAGGATCCTCCACTCTCTGAAGGAATGACAGAAGGCTAGTGTAATCTGCTTGGACTTCTTGCTGGAAGTCTTGGACATCTTCACTTTGATCTGTCTGCACACTGGCATCTCGGCTCGTATGAGATTGTACTGCAGTTTCTGCTGTTGAAATTTTCCCAGTCTGGCAGCTTTTCTAGTAAAAGAAGACAGACACTCTATAATCCAAACGGGGGGCGGGGGGGAGAGTGCTGCACAAAACATTCAAAGCATCTTCCCTTTTTGCCATTTCACAGAGACATTCAAGCACATTTGCACACCTCTGGTTCATGGTTAAAAGCAGGGTGTCTGGGCGTTGGTGGTGTATTTTTGACCTCCACATGATCTGAGATGAGGCAGAGATGCCTGAATGCCAGTCAAATTCAGGCCACGTGCTCTACAGCATGGAATGTGGAGGATGAGAGAACGCAAAACGGCAGCGAGCCTCCAAAGGAAATAGCAAACACCGAACACGATGACAAGCGCAGTATTCCCAGCTCTCAAACTACTAGCTTTGTGGCAGCTGCACGTGTGTTTCTCTGCCAGTTCGTGTAAAGCGCCTAAATTAGTAAAATGCTGCAAAGGGGCAGAGCCAGCAGGCAGACACCGGCACCTCGGGGCCACCTGCCCCCGGCGACCGGGCACCGGCAGGGATGCAAACTCTCTGCAGGGAAGGTCTCCGTCCCGGGCCGAGCTGGAGCAACGGGACCCGCGGGGGGGTCTCCGACGGGCACGGAGGGGACGAGTCAGGACCCGGCCGCCCCTTGAGCAGGGCCAGGGGGGAGGGAAGGAGCAGGCCGCCACGGCTCTGAAAGCCGCCCCCGGCCCAGCTGGCCCGGCCCGGCGCCTCCCCGCGGTACAGGAGCGGGGAGCGAGGACGAGGCCGCCCCGGGGACCGCCCGGGGTCTCTCACCGCCTCGCAGCGCGCGCTCCGGGCGCTCCTCCACAGCGACTCCACGTCGGCGCCGGGCGCCGTCCCGTCCGCGAACATGGCGGAGAGCGGGGGTCGCGGCCCGACGAGCTCCCACCGCCCGCTCCACGGGTTCCCATGGAAACGGGCGAGGCGCTGCGGGATGACGTCACCCCGAGCGACTGGGTCGCCGGCCGGCGGGCGGTAAACCGACCCGGGCGGGTGCCATGTTGGGGAAGGGCATGGAGGGTTTGTGTTGGGCGGGCGGTGGCTCCGTGTGGTAGAGGGGTGTGGGCTAGTCCGTCACCGGCGGGTGCCTCGGTCGGCACTTTTGTTAATGCCACAGCTTCGGCGGGGGCTGCTTCTTCCCCTTCTGCCGCCCCAGCCATACCGGCGCTGAGCCCCCGCTGGTCTCGACGCGCCCTGGGGGGCACAAGCGGCACCACAGGCGGGAGGGCGCAGGGGCTGCCAGGAGTTAAGATGGCGCCGGGAGGGGGGGAGGCAGCAACAAAGCCGAGCGCGGGGGGAGGCTGCGGCGGGAGCCGCGGGGCGGAGGGGAGGGGAGGGTCGGGCCGCATTGTGAGGGAAATCGTGTTTGAGGAGGAATCCGACATTCGGCGACTGGTGGCGCAAAAATGCCGCAGCGCTCAGCGGTACAAGTTGCGTCCCCTGTGGCTGCTCCGGAGCCGCGGGCGTCCGTCGCGGAGTGCCGCTGACAGATGCCTTGGTGCGGCTCGGGAACAGGCCTGGGGCTCCGCTCCGGAGCCCTCCACCCTCCGGAGGAGGAATTATTAGTAATGCTAGAAACATGGTTTTAAGTATGCCGCTTTGGTTGGTGTATATGGCGTGTGCTTGCCGAGGAAATGGGGTAGGGGAGTCAACTTTCAAACACGTGTAAAGCCTGGTGTGCATTTTGACTTCCTTGCTTTCTACGTTCGTTGGTTTTGATGAGGGAATTATGGTAATTTGTACTGTGGGTGGATTACTATTTAACCTGCCATGAGCACCGGAGAGCTGTAGTTAACCTGGTACAACATCTGCCCATCAGTGCGGGTACAGCTGGATAACAGTCGTGTGTCTGTAGAAACATTTACTGCTGTCACAGCTTCCTGAAGTAATTATTCCTAACAGGTATGACTGTGCTTATAGGGTTTGTTTTCTAATTGTAACTCCATTGGAACAACTTCACGATGAATGTGCAGGCTAAATTTAGCCGTGGCATAAGCAGGCACAGATGCACTAACTTCAGTGGAGTTACTGCTGCTGTTGCTGGGAAGGAGCCTGGCCTGTATGAAAAATCAAGATTACAGGATACAGAGCAGGGACTCGTGAGAACGGGCGTAGCACTGCTTTAGCACATATGAATCCGTTTTATGTCAGAGCTGAGTGCAACAGTTCTTCTGAGGAATTTCAGAAATTCCTTCTGAGGAATTTCAAGTACTTCACAAATAATAGTGAAATAAGATTCCCTAAAGCTCATGATAAAGAACTACTATAGCCATTTTACAGATAGTGAAACTGAAGCAGAAAGACGTGAAGTGGCACCTCCTTCAAAAGCAAGGAAAAAAAATTCCTGATGGAACTAAAGCCTCCAGATTTCAAATCCTGTACTGTGTATCTGCTGTGATTCTTCCCCTGGTTCGTGTGGACCTTCATGATACTCCATAGTACAGCTAAGAACATAAATGCATTCCTGGGTTGGACTGATGCTGCTTTTAGCCCTGTAGTCTCTCTCTGATTAGCCTAGGAGTTAATCTGAATTTCCAGAGTTCAAGTTTGGCATCTCCTGCAGTGGGAGGTAGCTGGCACCTGTGGAAGCTCTAACAGTGGCAGTAGGAGACTGCTTTTTAGTGACGGTGCATGAGTCTGACCACTTTCTGCAGTCCACTTCTCTTGTAGGCAGGCCCCTGGCACCTCTTTCGGTCACTGCCATACGGCAGTGAATCATGGACTAGATGGGCCATTGGCTTGACCAAGAGGGTATTTTTTTAATGTCTTTTTTTGTGGTATGGCTTATTTTTTGTCAGGTCAAATGTCAGGACGTGAATTACAATACTTAATGACAAAGTATACTCTGCTATCCTTTTCTACCAATTCTGACACAAGTGAAACACCTCAAAAGCCACAGGTCTAGAACTCTTCTTTAAAAGATTTTCAACCAGGTGTCTGTAGCCATGGGTTTGAGACTACTTTACTGTCTTTTATCTGTCATCCAGCTTTCTGTTTCCACCTTGTTTTAAACACCCATTTACAAAGCAGCTTTAAAAGATGAGTATTGGAAACAATGTATTGGTTTTGTCACAGCAGGATTCCAGTCCCTTCTCTGAAGAAAATACTTGGTGTTCTGCCTCACTGTATTCATTCAAGAACTAGACTGCTAGATCATAAAACAGTGCTCTGCTGCTATTATTGGTGAAATCCTAGTACAGCACTTACTCAGAAATGCTTATTTTTTAAGAGATCAGCTTGAAGATGCAAAACAGTGACCAGATAATCTCTCCCTTAATGAGTGAAATAAATATATTTTCTATTCAAATTCAACAACCCTATTAAAAGTACATAAAGCAAGCATTGTTGGCTGAGGTTTTTCCTCTGCAAATAGTTAAATGCAGGAAGTAGGGGTATTTTTTTTAATCTCGATTTACTTTATGTTGAATAACTGATGCTAAATATTTGAACCCAATAGCAGAGTGGTTTTTTAAGAGGTTCTTAATGTTTAAGATTTATCATCTATAAATAGACCTTCTTAAGTCATCACTAGATTATCTTTAATTGGTATGATTAGAACTGCCAAGGAATATCACTGTTTGGTACTAGAGTAAATATTACAAGCGTAAATTTATATACAGTCTGCATCATAATAAAAATGCTAAGTGCAGACTGCAATTTTAAAACTTCAAATAACTTGTCAGAGGGAGTTTAAGGAGATGGTGAAGTGAGATAAGAAAACTGGAATTTGAATATGTGAAACAGACCAAAAATAAATCAACAGTTTTTTCAGCAAGTAATATGTGAAGTTACTGCAAATGTAGTACATGTTCCCTGTAACATGGTGCATGTCTAGACTTCTTCTTCCCTGAGGACGAGAAAGGAGCAAACAGTTCCAGAAGATGACTCTTTTAAGTAATTGCAGTTTAATCCTTCTTTATTCCAACATCTCTGATTTGCTGGGGTTTCAATATATCAACAGTATTTCAATAAATCATATCTTGCTTTTTCTTTCTGGCATGGCAGTATCAGATAGATATTTTTGTTTTGACATAGTAACACTACACTGGAAATAAGGTAAAATCAGGGATAATTGGGGGAGCGTTGTTACTAGCCTGAGGCTAGTAAGTCTCTCTAAAGTGGCTATTATTACTACAGTGCTGATCTGTGCTTTCTTTTCTTTGTGTTTCATGAGACAAAGTATTAATAAGTTTTCACTTTCACATAATGGAGCAAATCAGCATCAGAAAACAAGAGAAGACTGAGGTAAAGAGAAAGCAGTGTGGG
The DNA here is from genome assembly GCA_013401315.1 of Balaeniceps rex. Lineage (NCBI taxonomy): Eukaryota > Metazoa > Chordata > Aves > Pelecaniformes > Balaenicipitidae > Balaeniceps > Balaeniceps rex. The sequence continues at coordinate 35,555 of VYZW01043624.1, read as the reverse complement.
AAGAAGCACTGGGGGAGAAAGTATCAGAAAAAAGAATGAGATATAACAATAAGCGTGCACACTGGGGCTGTGATTTCTATGACCTGGAGCAAAACAAATCTTTACATCTCAGTAAAACTTCACCCACTAGTGGGTGCAGTAGCTGCCCTCTATTTGTGATAAATGAAACAATTGAGTTCTGTTGAGGCTCCAGACAGCCGAAACAGCAGTCTCTACCCAAAACAGAGACACATAACTGAGCCTTCCCCTTTTACACCTTCCCCCTGTTCCTTCCACCCCAAACAGATGCAAGAAAGGATGAAGAAAGCAACATGCATATAGTTCAAACAAGAATGGAGCGTCAGGCCATGAGAAAGAGCTCTTGGGGCTTAGATTGGCAGCGAGGCCCTTGAAATGGGATCAAAGGCAATGCCTTGTACTGATTGATGGTTCTGTTCAAGGAACAGAACTTTTTACATATTCTCATTTATTAAAAAAAAAAAAAAAAAAAAAACCAAACCAAACCACACCAATAACACAGCCAAACAACAAAACTCTTCAAACAATAAAAAGGGTTTTTATCAAAGAATTGTCACTCCAGAACCTACTTGTCTCCCCAACTAGTATAACCAGCAAGACCTAATTCTGTTTCCCTGATTGTTCATTTCAAACCTGTGCGCTACTCTGTTGCCTAGCATGACAAATTTGGTTTGGATGAGGTCTGGGTACTTAACTGTATTGCCTTTGAATTAACCCAAGTACACAATATAGAGTTTGAACTGGCTTTATGCTGACATTCTGTGCTTGTTATTTGGGTACAGACAATACCTGATCAGTTACTCCTATACTCTTCAGCTTTGAACTAGATCTTGAGTGCCATTTGCTTTAGAGTGAGGTTGTTTGCTCTAGTGATATAGAAGTTAGTCTCACTGAGGCTCGGAAGTTTGCATTAAATGGAAATATCCCTAGATAAAAATAATTGAGATACTACCGAAAAGGAAAATTAGTGGAAAGCTCCTTAGAGCTGCAGCATTATTTAAAAGGACACCTCTTCAGTTTCACCAATAGTCTGGTGTAGCTCATTCCCGAAAGTTTTTAGCAACAGCAGCACCCTATCGCACTCCTGTAGGTGGTGATTTTGGAGTTCAAATGCAAGACCAAGAAGTAATGAGTTGACTGAAGTCTGTTTATCTGCAGTGTTACCTGTGATACTCCTCATCTCATACTTGGAATATACCACAAGCATTTATTTTACCTTTGCCAAAGCTCTGCAAGGTAGAGAACTGCTGGTGCTATTTTTTGACAGGGAAAATTTCAGGTATAAGGGTTAGATGACTTGCCAAATCATGCTGGGAATTTATGGCAGAAGAAAGAACAGGACCCAAGTTCCTAAATTGCAGAGTGGTGTTTCAACCACATCAGAAACATGTTTTGTGGATGTGTTGCTAATATACACATCTTTTTGTCAAGAGATTTGTGACTTTAAAACATCATGTATTCACACATTCACTAAACCTGAAGGAAAGAAAGGTCACCACAACTGTTCAGTGTGGACAACACTTGGTAGTTGTGTCCGTGCAGCCAAACAGATGCTCAGTAGCTTAATGAGGGTTCAGGTCCTTGTGTGGACTCAGTGTGTTACCTCAAGCTGTGAATCCTCCAGCTATTTCTTCTCTGGTGCCATTCGTAAAGGGCTCGTGCATTTTCTCTAATTTCTGACCTCCTTTTCCCTGTTGCCCCTCTCAAATGTCCCTGCAAATGCTGTGCCCTTTTTGCTTTGAAAACCATACTTTCAATTTAGGCAGAAAACATGTTGCCTCATTCTGAAGTTCTGTTACACCTAGAGACATGACACATTATAAAAAGAATCTCTCTCCGTTAAAATCATAGATCTGTTATGCTTTGTAGAACTGGAGTTGGGGGGTCCTTATTAAATATTATGGGTATGATTTCTTGCACTGTACAGGTATTGCCTATCCCATATTCATTCCTTCACTGATAATAATAAGACAAAGATTTTAGTCAAGCGTAACCAAAATGGGAAGGAGTACAGGGAAAGCTTGCTTTGTGGCAGGTGTCAGTGAGCTACCACCACAGGGGTGCAAAGACACCACGCCAGTGGGTTTTGAATGGCAAGCAAGAGCTGGCACGGGGCCAAGAGCCATGGCATATCGAAAGAGGCATCTGTGAAAGGCTCAGGATCCCAATTCCTGGCTGTCATGGTGCCCCGAAGTCAGTGGCAGCTGGGAGCCTCCACCTTGGACAGAGGCTTGAGGCTGTCAACAAGGTGATTGGCAGTGTCTCTCTCCTTTTAGACTCAGCAGCCTCTAGTTCCTGCTGAGCTTATACCAGCATGCCCACCATCTAATCGCAGAAATAAAAGTACAATCTGGCATGCCACTCTTGAAAGGTAGCTGACCCTTCACAGTGGTGACAACATGGAAGAAAATGCTGAGATCCCTTAAATTAATCCCATAGTCAGTAACCGTGCATGGCTGAAAATTATTTCTCTTCCATGCATCACTTCATCAACTCATACTATGTCTACAGTATCTCGAACAGTTGTTGGAATTTTAATTGATATATATAAAGCAGCTGGCTATCTCAAAAAGCATTGCGGACAGGTATTACTCATCTGAATAGAACTGTCTATCCTTTGCAGAAGTCTCGTTTCAAAAAAGGACATTCAGAAATAAGTAGCTACATTCCACTCAGTACGATCAGATTTATACTTATGTAAAGCAAGCAGAATTTGCATGATAGTTCTTGATAGCTCTTCAGAAACCTATATATTTATTTAATTTCAAGTATACTACTTTAATTTCTTATACATGATTTCTATGAACACTGAATGGTCAATAAATACATCATAGCTTTACTGAGGTACGGATATGTAATTTAAGAGTGGAGAATAAAATAATGTTCCTACCATGATGTTAGCTAATGCAGCAGGAAAGACAGATTTGCAAGGACTCCTTTTGTTGATATAAATTTTGCTTCCATTTAGAGAATTTGCATATTGTGAGCTTAGCTAGACCTGCAAAATCATCTTACACTTGGTGTGAAAGCCACTTCTGAAATGGCAAATAAAAATATCCCATTTTGATTGGTCTATTATCCCAAGTATAACAAGGATCCCAAAGGATCCTGGGGCATATTACACGAACACACACACAGATAACTTTACAAAATTGTGCACTGCAGAAAGATTGTCATCTTCTCAAAAGCACATGGAAGATTAAGGGAAGCAGAATATCTTGCATAGGCAAATTGGATATGTCAATATGAGTGTTTGGACTGCTGCAGAAAATGCCAAGTGATTCGTAATGATCACTTTCTTTTTATCGCCTCTAGAAGATGGCACCTTTACCTTTCAGGAGAATGACAGGATACTAGTCTGGTACTCAGAAATAACAGAATGAACCACCAATATAGCTAGTTTGTGTAACTTTTTTCTTTAGTGTGTATGTAGGGTTCCCAACACAAGTACTGACGCCAGTCTAACTTAAAAAAAAAAGAGTGAAAACATGACAAAACAGGGCTTAAGAAGACATGAATGTGGCTCTCTGTTGCGAAGTGTAAAAGACAATTGTACCAATTACATGCTGGTTTTGGAACCCCATGTAGCCTAAGTCTATTGAAATATATATTTGTAAGCGGGAGTGGTGGGGAGGGAGGATGCACTGGAATGAGGCCTGGAGCTGAAATGCTGTCGTAAAGGCAGTAGGAGGAGGGAGAGCTATAAACTGGCTGCGATCCTCAAATTTAAAAAAAGGTACGGAAACATTTTAATGCCAAATTATGTGACACCTTTCATTCCTGTTTTTCTTTTGTCCTTAGTTTTCCATTTAATTGATTCAAACTTTTCCTATTTGTGCTACCAATTGTGGAAGCTGGATTGACTAAAGGCATTTTTATTTCGCTCTATTCTAGCCTGACAAACTCCTGCTTATGCAACAGCTTATACCTTTAATAACACCAGTATAACTGCATCAGTACTAAAAAAAAAACAACAAACCACAGATTTCTTAGCATCACCAAGGCCTGAGAGAAATTGCTGCAGTGCTGGGATGTGACAGGAGGCAATTTATAAGGAATTAACTCTGACAGTCACTTTATACAGCTGATTTTCAAAGATCTAGGCACTAAAGATGTGTTAATGAGGGTACTGAGGCTTCATAATTAATTATATTAGCATCTCTTTGTTACTCTCTACAACAGTAGTGCCTGGTTGACATTTCAATAGGAGTCTGGTAGTATTCTTTGTTATTATTATCCAGGAGTACAGTTATACCTTAGCTCCCAGAGGCCAACGTTGCATGTAAATGCCTCTGTGAATTGCAAGGGCCTTTGGATCTCAGTAAAAGCCCTTGAAGGAGACCCTGCAGGATACTGAATGGATGTCAGTAAAATTTCTCTAGTCTGGAGTCTCTCTTCAGATATGGACTCTCCTCCCCTTTCATTTCTGCCTTCCCTCCCCCCTTCCTTTCCACTGTGCTGGTCCTTCTCACAAGGCTTAAGAACAGCAGTATCCAGCACTTTCTGAATGTTTAGTTCCAAACCTCTAAAGGAAGGAATACTGACCTGAACAAAACAGTGAACAAAGTAACCTGAAAATAGGGAATATTTTCACATGCTTGAATTTTCAGTGCAATAAAACCAGTGCTGCCAGAAGGAATCCCAGAAGTGGTGAGTCAGATAATAGATGTACGACTGTGGTGGGAGGGAAATGGTCTCTACTTTGTTTTACATCCCCCCCTTTGTAAAGGCAGATTAAATTATTTTCCGGTCATACCACTGCAAAAACAAACATGGAGTTTAAAGGTTATTCCCTTCGTGTGTTTCTGAGAGACGTAATTTTTGAATCCAAAAGGGGAAGGATGACTTTTTGTCAATGATCTCAAATCCTACTCTGAAAACTTTTACAGTATCACCTGAGGTGGCAGATCTGCTAGTTTGTTTATTGATATATTCCACTTGCTTGTGTTAATTTAAACAAAATTTACCCCAAAAAAAAAAGATGTTTTTTCACACCAGTTACAATTGCAACCCTGTCATGGTTAGGCTAAGTTAAGGGCACAGTTTGACAAACACCTCTTCTAAGTAAGCAAGACTTACGCAACGTGTTCCTTACCCTTTCCTTGTTCGTTCCTGCCTTCATGGGACCCTCCTTCTTGTAATATTGTTCATGCATCTGCACCAGGGAACCAGATCAGAGTATTAGTCTGAGTTAAAAATAAATGTTTTTGATGGGGACTATTTCTAATTGAAATCAGTTTCCTGATTCCATTTAACATGGAGCTACACAAAAAAGAACCTGCACTGGCACAATTCAGGGACAGTGTGAAGGGGAAGAGGGGAGGAATGTGTGGTGGGGAATGCATAAGTAGGAACTTCTACCAAAAAATAGTTTGTCAAACTGTGTCCTGAAAGACTTTACATTCTTCCAAGCCAGAACCACCTCTTTGCTTTGTGTTCAGATAGCACCTTGCGCAAAGGGATCACAGTCGCAGAACTCTCAGGACTCTCAGAGCTATTGTAATACCAAAAAATAATAAGTGTTCCTACAGACTGACACAATTAACCAAATTCCACTTGCAGATCTTCATTGTTGGCAGCTCGTGCAGCATTTTATGTAGCTGAAGTTGGAGACTAGTTCTATTCCTGAGTTCTGCCTCCAGCTCTAATGAGGAATAACTCTGAATAACTCTGGCATTCCGTTAACCTACCAGTAAAAGAATTACTTTCCTCACAGAACTTTTTATATTTAACTAGACTTTTTTAATGAGCTTTGACATTCTCTGATGAAAAGAATAACATGTACAATGTATTATTATAGCAAAAACTGTATATGACAGATCCCCACATATTTTCCTCTTTTTTGTTTCACCTTTTCTGTCACTATACTCCTACACAAGACTCAAGACACACTGCAAATGTTTGAATAATGCCAACTTGAAACTACAAAATTGTAAATAACGTACTCGCTCTTCACTGAGCAATGTTGCATGTGTTTATTTTAATCTGATATTTTCCAGATAGAAACAGAGGTTACTCCCCCTGAGAGTTCAAATATTGATAGTGCTCTACATAACAAGGGAAGTTTTTAATGATTCCCACAAAACCAGCTGCCACTTGGTAACAAGACAATGGATGTGTTGTGGTTTAACTCCAGCCGGCAACTAAGCCTCACACAGCCGCTCACTCACTCCCTGCTGTTGGGATGGGAGAGAGTATCAGAAAAGTGCGAAAACTCGTGGGTTGAGATAAAGACAGTTTAATAGGTAAAGTAAAGCCATGCATGCAAGCAAAGCAAAACTAGGAATTCATTCACTCCTTCCCATGGGCAGGCAGGTGTTCAGCCATCCCCAGGAAAGCAGGGCTCCAGCACGCATAATGGTGACTTGGGAAGAACAAATGGCGTAACTCCAAATGTCCCCCCCTTCCTTCTTCTTCCCCCAGCTTTTATTGGTGAGCATGACGTCATACAGTATGGAATATCCCTTGGGTCAGCTGGGGTCAGCTGTCCCAGCCGTGTCCCCTCCCAGCTTCTTGTGCCCCCCCAGCCTGCTCGCTGGTGGCAGGGGGTGGGAGGCAGAAAAGGCCTTGACTCTGTGTAAGCACTGCTCAGCAGTAACTAAAACATCCCTGTATTATCAACATTGTTTCCAGCACAAATCCAAAACATAGCCCCATACTAGCTACTATGAAGAAAATTAACTCTATCCCAGCCAAAACCAGCACAGGATGGAATAGACATAGCGTAAAATTTTAGTCTCTACTGCTATTCCTCAGGGGACCAAATCTTTGTTGTTACTCAACTTTGTTTAGGATTCAGCAAGAAGAGGGAGAGGATAATCTGAAAGTCTCCTTGCAGGAGAACCCACAGAAGCTCTACCCCTACTGCTTAGTTATTCTAAAACTTCAATTCGGCATTCATATAAATTTATAATACTGTAACTTGCATGAATTTTTATCCATATCTATTGTGCCTCATCAGAAAGACTCTATCTAGCACTAGAGCTTCTGCCCTAGCTGTGAGGAAATTATAGCCTTTCTTCAGACAGAGCACCACTGAAGGAAATCAAAGACTAGTAGCTACTTCCCCTGTGAATCATTTCAGGGCCTTCTACATAAAAATTGGCTGGCACAGCTATTCCAGAATAACTCCCAGTATAAATACTGCAGCATACCAGTTTGAAAGTGTCTTTATTTGTGATCGACCAGCCTACCTACTTACTTTTTGTAAGTGGTCAGTTTTTCCAGCAACTTCTGTTTAGAGCTTTCATTACGCATGAGTGTTAAGTAGTAAAATAAAGCCTCAAACATAAATACAAAGCCAACCACAACATATATCATTTAATCACCAGATGATTCCAAATAAACATCTTGTTTTTCAGACATTTGCTGTGAAACTGTAGTTGTATTAAGCTTGGTTGAAATCTTCCATTGCCTCAGAGCAGGATGGATTGGCTCTAATACTGTCCTGCGAAACTAATAATTGTGTATCCCTACGGATAGCTTTTGAACATCCACTGGTGCGAATGTATCAATGAAATCTAAATATCTGCCCTTGTAACACCCTGCAGGTATTGCAGATAGTGAAGAGACATGTTTGCATATGCCAATACATGTTTTCAAACAAAACTTTTGTACATTTCAGGTCCCATCTTGGACTGTGAACTCCTCAGGCAAGAAGAGATGGCTATTCACATCTGGAAGTGGTAGTAGCACATCTGGACAAGTTGATATTTAAACACTTTTGCTTTTAGAAACTGCAATTCAGTAGTGCTGGATTTATAACAGCATCTATATATGTTTCTGTTGGCACAGTCGATCGGTAGTTAACAGTCACAGGGCTCCACCTAAGCCAAGGAACAGGACAACATCAATGTCCAAGATATAAAATCTGAACAAAAGTCAAGAAGGGCAGGAAACTCTTTCAATCAAATGTCTCTTTGGGCAGGGATCCTTAATTTCACAATGCAGAATGTAACTTCAAGAGAATTTTTCAATAAACAGCTTCCCCTAATATTCTGGAAGGCACAGATCAGTTCGGTTCCCTACAAAATTCACAGCTGTACACCTTAGGTGAAAAATATGAGCAAAACATTCTTAAGCACCCACATATCTGAAAAGCTTATGTCTCATGTTCAGAAGTGTCTTAGGTTTCATTGACTTTGAATTTCATTTAATATTTTTAAGAATATTTTGACTGCCTCTTTGTCTCTAGTATCTGGGAACAAGCGCAAGTGTTACATGACCATCCAGCTCCTCATAGATTACAAGCAAGTGCTCTGGTAAGTTAAAAATGTTGGTATAGGAAAAAATAAAAATCAGGTTTAGCAACTATGTCTAATGGGAACTTTACCAAAAATAATAAAAAAAAAAATTCTAATAGAATTGTTGGATTTATTCAACTATATACCATTAGTCACTCCCTGTCGTCTGTGTTACTGAACCACCACTGCTTCGAAAGCAGTTATCAGCCCAGAAATATTTTCATCCGAGGGTTTAAACTGCAACAACTGTGAGGACACGTGGCAGATTCTTCCATCATTATCTAACCATTCAGTTCTAATGTGAGTGCTGGACTGGGAAGGTCTGTGACTAGTGGAGATGGACAAACAGTTGAAGGGGAGGTATTTGACTGTTTAATATACGTGCCAAACTGTCTTACTAGGGTCATGGAGACTCGGCAATTCCTGGGGGCTGTCAAACTGATTACACGCAGCAAACCAGCTGGTGTGTCTCTGCCTGCTGCTTAGAGTAAGCACTGATATGCCAGTCAGACTTTACTATCAAGTACAAGCTTATGTGTGTTTGAGATGTTGTGCAGCCTTCAACTCCCTGGTGTACTCAGTAATGTAAAAGCTTTCATATACTCTAAAAAATTTTGTCTTGCACTCCAAGGGGGAATATTTGTTCCTAATACAGAGCCCAAGTCTGCAAGTTCTTTGTGGAAGACCAGGCTCACAGCATAGATGTACAATTGTTAAGCAGTCGGCTGCATTTCAGCAGTGGTAAAACGATCCTTGCTTTATATTTCTCTACAATAATTTCTGTAAAGGCTGTGAGATTCTTTGGGATGGAAGGCTATAAAAACGTAAGTTTCTATTATTTATATTGACTTGCATGATTTTATGTATGCCCATTTTGCATTGCAGAAATACTTAGAAGGAAATGTACTCTTTCACACATCATTACATTGTATTTGAGAGGATTTAGCACGTTTTTTGATTTCACTTGCCAAATCGGGGGTTCATGTTTAAAATTTATAGCTGACTTGACATTCCAGAAACTAAGCGTTATTACCAGTTATGTCTCTGTCTTGTAGTAAGATACCTAACTAAGGAAAGAAATATTGGGAGATCTGAACTTTTACATCAAGGAGCAATACGAGATTACCTTTATGAAGGAGCTCTGTTTATTCAATTCATGAGAAAAACATGCAGTTACTGCTACACTCTGTGTAAACTGTAAGGCCATTAATCATTATCAGCTGCTGCCAAACCCCCCATATATCCAGATATACATAAAGGAAAACTAACACAAATTTTCTTCATTCGTCTGACAGTCATTGCCATCCGGAAGGCTGCAAAGATCTAACTCCCTTATTTGTCAACACCAGAGTACTCATGCACTGAGTTTGAAAGATGCCACATACAGTATAGTTTTGCAACTTGAACCATGCAACCTGATGTTGAAACAAAAGCAGGAACAGTAACTCTGTAATACAGAGGGAAAAGACCTATTTGTGCTATAGGCAGCATAGCTACCTGGACAGTATAGTTCAGGAAAAAATGTTACCGTTCAATTATATTTGATGTAACCAGAGCTGAGAAATGTCTTACAAGAAGATGAGAGGAGGACATAATCTTCTCTAAGTACATTCACACCCCCCTGGTATCATAGGATTATAACTGTATATTTTAACCCCTCAACAGTTATTCAAGGACTAAAACTGCCTTAGAGGTTAGTTACAGATAATGAAAAACATTAGAAAGAAGTGAAGGGAGGTAACCGAATATTTATCAGTTAAACCTCTAAGTATTTATTTCTTTTTTTTGTTATAGTATCAGGGATATTAAACACAGTTACATATTAGGTCTAAGCATCACATGTCATTTCTGAGAAGCTTGTGTAACAGCAGGTAACTCGTGTAACAACGATAAGGCTTTATACCACCTAGATACCATTTTCCTTCCTTTGTAATGAAACTACATGGGGTTTGGGGTACCTACACAGAGAACAGTTTCAGACTGAGTTGAGAGTTGTGCTGCTACTTGCTTCTTCACAAATATTTGAGTCATGTTCTTCCTGAGCGTACATGTTAACAATGCAGCAAGAACAAACAGTAAATCAATTCAGCTGCAAAAGCTGCTGGAGGTGCTCTGCTTTCATCCTTCCTAGGGCTCGACAACTATTCTAACTCAGTGGCTTAGTTTTACTACTTCATTTCTCTATAAAGCGAGGAGGAAAGTGCAGAGAGGGCATCATTCTGTGGATTGTTGTCAAATTCTTTGAGCCAAGCCCCAGAAGCATGTAAGCACCTGTTGTTTTGGGACCTTTTATGAAACGTACCCAGAAGTTAGACAGCAGTTGAACTGTGTAAGTGAGGCTCTCTTTTGAAAAGCAGAAAATGCAGGCCGTCAAAGCAATTGTACCTAGTCAGTTGGAGTGAAAGGATGTATAATTGGAGAAGAAGTATTGATGTTAACATAACTTTTCTAACAGGAAGAGAACTGAGGAAGAGTTAAGACAAAAGGTTTATTAGGAAGCTGGAAACAGCACATCACCAGCACTGAACTGAAGAAAGCAAGCAAAAAAAGGAAAGTAACTACGTGAAAGAATGCTACTTCCTCAAAAAAAAATTGAACTCTTTGCTTTCTCTTTTTGCATGAAAGCATAGGTTTGTATTTTGTGTCTCAGAATTATTTAATAAGTGGTTCTATTAATATATATAATTAATATAGACTGTCTTTTCTTGTATAATAGCTAGTTTTAAGGTAGGATAAACAGATCTTGGAAATGTTTTTAACAGTACAGCAGTTAAAATTCACGATTACTTGACTTTAGATACATCAGTGGAACACCTTAATCATGTACTTCAGGAATACCTAGTAATTTATAGGCTAAACGAGATTCTAGTAGGGAGCAGGCAGATGCCATTTGGATCATCATGTTCCTCCTTGGAACTGGCTTTCAAACATATGGCCCGTATTTTCAAATTGTGGACCTTCAAAGGCTAATCTAGAGAAAGACAATATAACAGTAAATTACATGTGAGGAAAAAAGAGGGAAAAAACCCAAGCAGATGCAACTGCATAGTAAAGAGACTCAAGGGGAACAGAAGGAAGAAAACCAAGCCACACTCATGAGCTTACCTTGTTTGAATGTGAAGATATCTGTATTAATTGATCTTGGGAGACGCAGACAGAGTGTGAGAGAAGTTATCTTGCTGTGGTGGGCTTCAGGCAGGCCTTGAGACATCCCTCTTGGGAAGGATTTGACAATCTTGCATTTATAAAGTTGCAATGCTTTGCTTACCTTTTGTGCCCAGCAGTTAAGAGAGCTCATTGCTGTACGTGAAAGCAGAGGACTAACGGATGGCAGCTCCTCTTGCCTGCTGTTTGCACGGGGAAGCACAATACACATTGTGGACATGCCGCAGCAGTTGTGGGTGGCAATGGAGGCAAGGCCATAGCTGGTGGGAAGTGACAGCTGGGAATACAAAAGAAAAAGCAATTGGGATTTGGAAGCAACAGGTGGGAGCAGGAATCAGAAAACTACAGTAAGACCTCTGAGGAGGCAGGAACTAATCCAGGCCTTGTTGAGTAAGTCCATTGGAAGGGCAACTTGAAGAGGAGACAAAAAAGGAAACAAGCAGGGAGAATATGATAATATTGTGTGTCTGGAAAGCAAACACAAAAGGCAAGATCCTACTTCATCAAAGCTGTACTTATTTCTTAGCCTGATCTATATCGTAATATTCATCTGTGAATGATATGCTGTGTATTTTGACAGAAAACAGTGGCTTGGCTGTTACTTTAAGAGCGAAACGGAGTTAGCTGTAGCTGTGAAGCTGCGATGAGCTCTTCCATGACAGGTGGACAGGAAAGGGGCAAAACGGGTTATTTAAAGTCTGCTTGCTCTTGCTGCAGTGGCAGGTGTGCTGGCAGACGGCTGGGCTCAATGACCTTCTAGAGTTGTGCTCCCACATTAACCGAGTGGGCTGGATGTGACTGACAGGGCCTCTGCGCCCTTAAAATGTTAACGTCTGACGTTCTTGCTCTGGGTCATGTTCCAGCTAAGGGAAGCAATGTAATGAGATGGGGGTCGCCAGGTCCCCGAGCAAGGCAGGGTGGAAGTGCCACCTCACCTCACACAGCCTCTCCAGGCACAGGAGGTGCTGGGGCTGGTCCAGAGGGGCCACCTCAGGCAGCAGGGCTGCTTGGTATGGCAGCCGTTTTGGGACCGTTCAGGGATCGGTGGTCCCAAATGCCACCCTCCCCACCACGTCCCCTGGGGGACCTTGGCCACCCCCACACGAGGAGAGGGATCGGCCCTGTCACCGATCGCGTCCCCATGCACGGCGGGGGCGGCCCTGAGGGGACGCGCGAGNAAGGCGCGGCCAATGGGCGCCCAGCGTGGGGGGGTCGGCGGGGGCGGGGCTGGAGAACGGCCTCTCTGCGGCTGCGCGCGGGCCGCCCGCGGCGAGGAGGCGGTGCCGGCGCCTGCGCAGAGTGGTGCGCTCGTCCTCTCCCGAGGAGGGGAGGAAAGCGCGCCTGCGCCTTCTGCCGCCCGCCGCCCAGCGCCCGGGAGGGGGCCTTGGTGCGCCTGCGCGCTGCGGCCGCCGTCCCCCCCGTGCCCCGGAGGGGGGGTTGCTGCGCATGCGTGCCGCGCTGCCCGCCCCTCGCCAGCAGCAGCAGGAGGAGGCGGCGGTGGTGGTGATTCTGGCTGTGGAGAGCGTGAGGCAGTGCGAGCGCCGCTGCCGCCCCCTGTTATCCGGGAGCCCCAGGTCCGGGCGGAGGAGGCGGGAGCGCCCCGGCGGCGGAAGGAGCCAGAGCGGCGGTGGCAGCGGCGGCAGCAGCAGCAGCAGCAGGAGGAGTCTGTGCCCGGCCCCCCCCTCCGCTCAGTCCCGTTACAGCCCCCCTCCCTCCGCGCTCCGCTCCGCAGCCACCAACATGTCGGCGCCGGCGGCCAAAGTCAGTAAGAAGGAGCTGAACTCCAACCACGATGGGGCCGACGAGACCTCAGGTGAGGCCGCGCCGGGGGCGGGAAGGGAATGGCGGCAGCCGCCGCGGCCTCCGCCTCGCACCGCGCCGCACCGACCGCCATTTTCCCCAGCCACACGGGCCGCGGCCGGGCCGGAGGCGGGAAGAGCGCGGGGTCGGCCGGGCGGATGTGCAGGCCCCAGCAGCGGCAGGAGGAGGCCATGTTAGCGCCCTTTTGTCTCCGCTCCCCGGCCCGGCCTCCTTCCCCACGGGCGCAGGCGGGGCCGGGCGGGGGGCGCTGCGGCCTTGGCGGAGCAGCGGGACCCCCCCCGCCCCACCTCCCGGAGCAGCATCCGCGGAGCCTCATTGTGCTCCGCCGCCGCCGCCGCCATGATGCTTCGCCGCCTTCTGGTCTCGGCGCCGCCGCGGCCGCGTGGTGCTGCTCCGCCGCGCGGGGATGGAGCGGCGCCGGGCCGGGGCCTGCCCGCCCGGGGAACCACGCGGTGCTCGGGCGGCGCGGCGATGGTGCCGCCCGCGCCGTCCCCACGTGCGACCGCGGCAGCTCCGGGATTTTTAAAGGTCGCCGCGCCGTGGGTTTCCTCCCGGCCGCCGCCGCGGGAAGGGCGCAGTGCTCTCCTTCCTCCTTCCATCAAGTCCGCCGTCGCGCCCCGCGGTGCTGCGCCCGCTGCCATCTCCGGTCCCACACGTGCTTTCCGTAGCCGGCCGCCGCTCCGTCGTGGGGAGGGGGCAGCGCATCCATCCGCGCAGCTGGGGAGCGGGGAGAGCTGTCCCCTAACGCGGGCTGAGCCGTGCGGGAAACTTACCGGGGGAGGAGTGAGCGTGCTGCACTGCTCCCGCGACTTCCCGCTGCCGTTCATTCATCTCCCAGCGCGATAGGTAAACAGTCCTCCTGTAACCCAGACCTTTGCCAGACTTGTCGAGGGGAAGTTCCGATTAGAAAATACTTGCCAAACAGCGACTTTGAGGCCTTTTTTGCTCGTCACCGTCCTTTCAAACGTTCTTTTCGGTTTTTAGAAGGTGGCGCGTTCGCCAGTTACGCTATTTCTGTTGATACTTCTGTCCTCTCTAAGTTATTTAACATTGCTTCACGTGTGTTGGTCTTAGCAAATACGGATTACAGCTTTTTAATTAAATTGTTACTGATCTGTCACGATTGACTTATCATTTAAGTTGACGTGTAAAACCGCGTGGAGGAATGTGAGCTGTGATTTCTAGGGGTAAACTGGCTTTGAGTGCTGTTTTGTCAAACTTTTCTGCTCTTCAGCCATAGTACACCCTGGAAGTAGCTGAAGCTGTAAGGTCTAGTAACACTTATGACATTTAATAGAAATACCTGCGTAGTTCTAAAGTAGAATACTAGAAAAGGTCTTAAGTGAAAACCGCAGGTGATTTGTCAAACTTGAGAATGAAGGGATTTTGATGCATTTTTGTTTGTTTTTCAGAAAAAGAGCAACAGGAAGCAATTGAACACATTGATGAAGTACAGAATGAAATAGACAGGTAAATGTTAACAAACTTTTAAAGTGTTTTAGCAGAAATTAAAATGTAACTTTCAAAAATAAAAATATTTAGTAAAGTTAAGCACTCAGTAGTCCTTCTCACTCTCTTTAAACCCTGCCAAGATACACTTGTGTTCTGACTTGATTAGATGTAAGAGGTATGTGTGTATGATAAAAAAAAAAAAATTGAAGAAGTCTCCTGGTTTCTTGTTTAATTGTGTATAATTAAAAAGGTAGAACTTGAGTTTAAAATTTTAAATGAATTGTGTTAATTTTGATAATAGAAATTTATTTCTTACTGTTTTTTCAAGTTAATGTGTATGCTGTTTTGCAAAAGTATTTTCATGTTTGTAAGCAGAATCAAAAACTTGGTTGAAAAGTTAGCTTTTATTATACTTTTTCTTTTAATTATATATTGTGCTTGTAGGATAATATGTAGAAAGTGTCAGTGAAACGTTAGTTTCACATCCCAGAACTCTGTGGGCTCTGTGTCAGAGCTCATCTCCATGAGCGCTGTCCTACAAAGACTGCAGGTGCTATTGAGGCTCTGGGCATGTGAAGCTGTTGCAGCGTTGGGGCTCTGCCTTTTTACAAAACCAGTTAAATGTTACGTCTTAAGATTTTACTTGTGTGGGGTACAAAATTGCTTTGCTGTAGCTTGCTTGCCTGCCCAAAAGTTATAAAGAGCAGGTGATAGTGTTACGTGTTATCCATCTTCAGGTCTTTTGGAAACAAAATGTTTACTTTGCTTTGCGTAAATAAGGGTCCGTCCCTCATGTAATGCTGCATAACGTAAAGTGTGTTAAGAACGTTTCATTAAGATCAGTGAGATTGTTTCTGGTAGCGTGTTTCTTAACAGTTGTTACAGGTTTGGGCCTCCGTTTTTTGTTTGAGGTACCTCATTTGTTGATTATGGCAGGCTAGTCTAATCAGACCCATTCAGTTTTTAACCTAACTACTGATGATGCGTCTTTAAATTTCAGTTCTCTCTCCTGTGGTTAACATGGCTCTTTCTATTACAGACTGAATGAACAAGCCAGTGAGGAAATTTTGAAAGTAGAACAGAAATACAATAAACTCCGCCAACCATTCTTCCAGAAGAGGTCAGAATTGATCGCCAAAATCCCAAATTTCTGGGTAACAACATTTGTCAACCACCCACAAGGTATATTCTTTTTTTCTGTAAATTTAGTGTCGCTTGCTTGTTAGGCGAGTGTCTTGCAGCTCTGAGGGTTTTCTAGAATTGTTGCTGGGTATATGTTTAAACAGAAGCCTGCTTCATATGCAAACGTTTCCTTTTTGTCCCAGAGTGCATTTTATAAGCTTTTTATTTCTTGCATTTGTTGACCAAAGGAACATCTTGTTCACTAAAATCCCATGTTGGTTTTCTTTCTGCATTTTAAATGACAAGTTTCCCACTTTTCTTAGTTAATTTGGCCCTTCAAAGGGGGAGGAAAAAAAAAGGATTCTAGTTTGTCTGGGTTTTTTTGTTTTTTTTTTTTTTTTTTTTTACTTGGAGGTGAGCTCCTTAGGACTTTTGTCAATAGGCTTTCTGAGAGGACAAAACAAGCTTGTAGGCTGCTTAGATGGGGCAAACTACACGTGTGAAAATGTGTTTCAGAGAGAAGGGTAGATGTGTGCAGGTAGCTTTTGCTGCTTTTTAACATTGAGCTACAACAAGCGTATTGTTTTCACCTCAGCAAATGCAAATCACACAAATGCTAATAGTCTGTTGGCTGGTTAACTCGAAAAAAATGGACCACAAGAAGTTGGCTTGGACAGATGTGTTGCTTTTCAAATCTTATCTGCATGATACATGTTTCATAGCTTTGTTAATGTGGGATTCCTAATTCTGTCCTAGTATCTGCACTGCTGGGAGAAGAAGATGAGGAAGCACTGCATTATTTGACCAGAGTTGAGGTGACAGAATTTGAAGACATCAAATCAGGTTACAGAATAGATTTTGTGAGTACTTTAAATAATTCCTTCACTTGTGATTTTTCTGTTTTTTTTTTTTTTTTAATGTAATTGCATATTGAGTTGTAGTTTGTAACTTAATCTCTTCAGTTATCCATTTAATACCAGGTTTGACTTGGCACGTGTCTTTACATTATGTGGGTTCTAACTCTTTGCTCTCAACTCTGCAGTATTTTGATGAGAATCCATACTTTGAAAATAAAGTTCTCTCCAAAGAGTTTCACCTCAATGAAAGTGGAGACCCATCTTCAAAATCAACTGAGATCAAATGGAAATCTGGGAAGGTATGTATCTGTGCATCTGGGAGAGATGGTTGCTGCTCTGTGTGATAACATCACTTTAATAATGTTCCTCTTACTTCTTTTCTTTTTCTTTTGTATTTGAGCTGCCTTGTGCTCCCTTTTGTTCCCCTCTCAACCCCCTTGCCACTTCTCTACATGCATAGTCCATGCCTATCTTGCAGGGTTCGGAATACCCTATTTACATGGAGATCTGTAGTGAATTCTCTTGCTCAGTTGAGCACCACCATTAAAACAGTGAAAGTATAAGTGTGACCAGATGGAGAGATTAACAAGTGCCTTAGCTTGTCTCTCTTTGGTGTGAATCTAGACTCTGTGTTTTGTTGTTTTCTTAAGATAACTATTAAATTAGGAATTCCAAGGACAGCAGGGTTTTGGGAGCTAAGATAGGGGTGTGTGAATTTTTTTCCTCTTTATTTCCTCAATTTCATTTCCAGACACTACATCTTTGTAGAAGTTGCAGCCACACAATAATGTGGGCATGTCTTTCATCCAGACAGTATTCAAACATAATTAATTTGCTGTAGTTAGTTTCTGTAAAAGTTGGGACCACTTTCACATTCTCCTGAAGATTTTGAAATGAGTATTTAAAAGTAGACCTGAGGGTTGCAGTTAAGTTGCTGCTTGTTTTGTCACCCTCCGACTGAGAAGAAAACTTAATCTTTTTTTCATTGAGAACTAGAACTTTTCTTCTTGTATGAAAAGTTACAGTCCAGTACAAACTAGCTGAATGATCTTTACAACATACCACAGAATCAGTGTGAATTCTGCTATTGTTCTTCATTAAACAGTCTAAACCTATAAATGTTGTGATTCTATCAAGAAAACATACTAGAAGTTTGGAATTACTGTATGATCAAAGAAAGAATGGATTTAAATAGTGGATAGAATTTTCAGACTTAGCAAATGGATTGTTGCAAACTCATTAAACTTCTGGGGTAAGGTGGTAGATACAGGACTTGTGTATGTTCTTGTGACCATATGTTTTTAGCGGTTTGTGTAGTTTTTGGACTTACTACAAAGAATGACCTGAAGACTTCAAAGCAGGAAATCTTAGGATAAGAAGGCTAGGCAGTTCTTTATCTCAAGTTAAAGACAGAGCTTAGAGGTGTGGAGACTGAGTGTTTCTTAAATTGTGTGTATGTAGTAGTCGTAGCATTTAGCTACAATTTCAGCTACTCTGAGTAGCATTTAGCCACTGTGAGGTCTTTTAAGTTCAGTATATCATTAAACACTTGTCATACTTATGCTTCCCTGTGATAGAGAAGCATAAATCAAATGCAAGATCCTGTGAATTTTCAGAATTTCAGTGGAGCGCATTAAAAGAAACAGGTGGTTTTACTGTTTTCTCATGTTCATGAAACATGCAGGTGGCTGAGTGGTATCTTTTTCTGTGAGTTGTTTGTGTTCCAATGTTTCCTAAAGACTTCTCCCTGAAAGAGGGACTGGTAAGTGACTTCTTGTGGTTGTTAAGACAAGTACATTTCTAAATGGTACTTATTTTACCAAAAAAAAAGCCATGTAGAGACCACTTCTTAGGGAACTTCTTAACTTTTGTTTTCAGGATCTGACAAAACGTTCAAGCCAGACACAGAACAAAGCCAGTAGGAAGAGGCAGCATGAAGAGCCAGAAAGTTTCTTTACCTGGTTCACTGACCACTCCGATGCAGGGGCTGATGAACTAGGAGAAGTCATCAAGGATGACATCTGGCCAAATCCGTTACAGTACTACTTGGTAAGTATAGCACTGACTTGTTGCTCCATACCCATAATAGCACTGTGCAAGTCAAAGTGAATTTGATCACTGTAGTTAATGTTGCATACGTGTCTTTAAGGTTCCTGATATGGATGACGAAGAAGGGGAGGGAGAAGAGGATGATGATGATGATGAAGAGGAAGAAGGATTGGAGGATATTGACGAAGAAGGAGATGAAGATGAGGGGGAGGAAGATGAAGATGATGATGAGGGAGAGGAAGGAGAAGTGAGTAATCTTACCCCTTCCATCTCTGGTGTATGAGAATCGAAATAAGTTTATAAGAGGGATCTTGTAAGAATACTCAGCCATTGTTACAAAGGTAAAACAGTTCTTTTCTGTACAATCACTGACAAGGCGTCTGGGGGGGAGAAGCAGAACTGTTAACTACCTTAACTTGTGGAGTGGTTTCAGTGTAGTAATAAGTATGTTTGTGTATATGAGAGACAGTGCAAATAAGTAGTTTTAGTAAATTTCTAAGGGAAGTGCTCTAGAAGAACATCAGGAAGGATATTAGCGTAACAAAATTCTTATTTAATTAGTGAACATCCTAGCAACACTTTACTTGTAAATAGCTTTTGTTGATGCATCCATTTCTGTCATCCTCCCACCTGTTGGTTTATTTCTGCTTATGGCCAGCTTAGCTAAGACTCTCTGTTGGGTTCAGGAATTAGAAATTTCCTTTAGTAGCAAGTGGCATTCCAGGGACAGCATTCAGGGTGTTGGTAACTTAAAAGTTTTAGAATGTCTTTGTTTCTTGTAATTGGGCGTGGTGTGTCTGAATTTCAGCAGCAAAAAAATTACTTGTATTGAGATAGGAGGGCTGTTGTGGGCACCAGAATACTGGGCTCTATTATGTAACCTAGAATTTAGCATCTGAAAGTTGAAGCATTTTGCTCTTCAGAGTTTAAAACAAGGGGGAGAAAAGATGACCCCTTCACTTTGTAAATGTTAAAGTTATGTCAATGTTTGTAGTGATTCTAGGTCACGGTAGTTTTTCAAACCTGATGTTTTTTCATTGGGACATCTAGTTATTAACTGATTTCTAGGTAGATAGGTACTCACGGCAAGTGTTACTACTCCTTAGTGAAGAGGGAAAGAGAGGTCATCATACAGCATGCTATGAGTAACACTGTAGGGTTGTAGCCTGTAGGGTAGTAAAACATTCTGGTTATTGCATTTGAAAGTTTGTGTTATCTGAAGTTTAGTGATTAGATTTTTTTTTTTTTTAATTGTTGCTTGTCTTTCAACAGGAGGATGAAGGAGAAGATGACTAATTGAACACTGATGGATTCCAAACCCCCTTTTTACCTTTTTAATTTTTCTCCAGTCCCTGGGAGCAAGTTGCTGTCTTTTTTTTCTTGTGCTCAGTCGCCTTGTTCTCTTGAGGTCTCTTTTTCTCTCCTCTACACCATGGTTCACAATTTATTTTGGGGGAAATACCTTGAGCAGAATACAGTGGAAAAGAATCTACCAGTTTCTGTTTCAAGTTCATTTTTATCCCTTTCTGTCTCAAAACAAAAACTCTTTATGGAATCAACACACCATGTTCTGTGGGAAAAAAGAAAACCTTCTGCTCCCTTCACTCTGCTGGAAGCTGAAGAGTGCTAGGCCCCTGTGTAGTAGTGCATAGAATCTAGCTTTTTTCCTTCTTTCTCTGTATATTGGGCTCAGAGATTACACTGTGTCTCTATGTGAATATGGACAGTTAGCATTTACCAACATGTATCTGTCTACTTTCTCTTGTTTAAAAAAAAGAAAAAACTAAAAAAAAAAAAAAAGGGTTATAGAAGGTCAGCCGGGGTGGGTTTCAGATGTTTGGGTGGGTTAAGTGGGCATTTTGACAACATGGCTTCTTCTCCTTTGGCATGTTTAATTGTGATGTTTAACAAACATCCTTGCAGTTTAAGATGACACTTTTAAAATAAAATCTTCTCCTAATGATGACTTTGAGCCCTGCCACTTGATGGAGAATCAGCAGAACCTGTAGGATCTTATTTGGAATTGACATTCTCTATTGTAATTTTGTTCTTGTTTATTTTTAAATTCTTTTTTTTTTTTTTGTTTCACTGGAAAGGAAAGAAAGACGCTCAGTTTTAAACGTTAAAGTGTACAAGTTGCTTTGTTACAATAAAACTAAATGTGTACACAAAGGGACTGGTTGGTCTTCACTGAAAGAAACAGTTTTAATATCCTCTTTTGAACTTGCTTGTAGCTTCTTGGCATTTTTGGGGGCATTTGGTCAGTATTTATGCAGTGCAATGCAACATTGTGGTTGCGTGGACTGATAATCAGTTCATTTAGTTTCCGCTATTTCAGTACTTGTAAAATGTTTCATTTGGCAGTTACTACTGCACACTCCATTTCTTGCATTACCTAACTCTGTATACAGACAGGGCTGTAGGTGCATATGCCTTGTATGAAGACAGGTTTATATTCATGTTTTACAAAAAGAAAAATCACTTGATTCTTAGGTATTTTTTTTAAGTAGTAACTTGCAGTACTGTATCTCCAGTAAATCAGTTTGCGTGAAAATATCATGCAAGCTCAGAATAAAAAGACCAAGGGGTCTTATAATAAGATTTGGGTGTTTTTGTAAGTCTTTTCAGTTGAAAATAAATCTTAAGTGCAAGCTAATTTTGGGGCTATTTCAAAGAGCAAGATTCTTAGCGAAGCTCGTGTATAAAAAGTTGCTACTTCACTGCTTTCTTTCCTTGGTAGCAGCATGTATATACGCTTTAGATATACTGTACTCTTTCATTTTAAGAAACTGCATTTGAGTAGCTTGTAACAATTTCACATAGAGGTTGTTGGTACTGGTATTCCAAGTGTAATGAAAGTTGTTTTAACATGCTGTGCTTTTGAAATATTTAAAAAAATGTTGTATCAGCTAATCTAAAATTCAAACAGCTAGTTCTCTTTGGATGTGTAGAAAAGACTGTCTTCTGGGAAGACTTGCTGTTATATTCTCTGATTCCTTTTCCTCACAGAATTTGCTATAGTCAAATTCAGCTTTTTTTGATGCTTAAGAATACACTTAGCAGAACAAGATTAATCTCTATTTGAGACATGCCCAAATAATGTGCGTGGGGGAAACATTCTGTAAGTGTCTGGTCCTGCTTGGATTCAATCCAGTTATCAGAGACAATACAACGTCCAGTCTGCATGTGATCAATGCAAAAATAAGGCAACCATTTACTTTATTCCATCTCGACAAAAGCTGCTGCCCTGATCCTGCTTGCAGAGCAAAGTAAAATGTTAATTGGTAATGGTTTCTTACCATCTAGAGAGAGAAGGAACAAAACCTACAAATTGTATAAATTTTTAGATTCTTTTTGATTTGATTCCTTTTTGTTGTAGGATTGAAAACTGCTTCCTGTTGTGGTAGAGGGTCGATGTGCTATTACTTGCCATGATGCATCGTTACTTAATTTTTATATAGTCCTAATTGATTGTCATTCTTCAAGGAAAAGAATTTTTTCCTAGTCTTTAATACTTTAGGAAAAATACTGTGCCATTGTTGTTATACCCCTGTTGGTTACTAGCAGAAAACCTATAAAAACTGTTTTGAAAGTAATCAAAGCTTCAGGTTCTGTAAAGTCAAATACCATGAACAAAAATGAGAAGTCTGAATAATGAAATGCTACTTCTGAGATTTTTTTTTTTGCACATTCTTTAGGATTTTACAGGGTGCCAAAACACTCTTGCTACTGTACTGATAATACTGAATTTCCTGTGAAACTTAAGGGTTTACTCCTGGCAACAGCTAAAGAGTAAACTAACATGCTAAAAGAATAAACCGTATTTGTTAAGTGTAATCTTAATTTTTTTATTTTTCTAGCAATGGAAATGAGTAGGGATTAACACATTTCTCTTCAATGCTGAAGAAATACTACAGATGGCCATCATGTGCTCCGACTGTTCACTTAATGTCTTAATTTGGCTGAATCTATGTAATGGGTGTCCATTTTTACTTGATTTTAACTTGTATGTGCATATAAAGAGCATTTAAAGGTAGACGTCCACCTTCGATAAGAATGGGAGATTCATTCTTATTAAGTATGTCTGTATCTCACTAATTCCTCATGGCTGCTTGAGCTCCTCACATCCAGTTAATCCTGCCGAGTGAAATTTGTCACAGGTGGAAGCTGAGTTCAGGCTTTGTGGCCTGAAATTCCAGGGTTAGAATATAGAGTTGGTGGCAATTTAATAAAGGTGAAGCTACTGTGCTGGGGCTGTATGACTTAAATGACTCAAAGGTTATTTTTATTTTAAGTTTGAAGTTTAATTGCTATAAAATGGAATCTTTTGTCTGTAATTTCTAGTGCCAAAGGAAAGCAAATACATCCATGTGTGTATAAATACAGTTAGAAAGGTTTGGGTTTTTTTTAAACAGTATCTGTGTGCTTATTCATACTTGTCAACATAGTTTTTGTCCCTGTAAACAAGCATTATCTGAATTGATTTCTCAGTCATTTATGCCATTCCTTTGAATCTGTAAGCTTCTCTTTGTACCACACTCTAAAACAGGTGCGTAATGATAGTACTTTGTTTATTGGATACTGTTCCTGAATTTTGAAGCCATGCTTTTTTTTTTTTTTAAAGAGACTGAACTCAATGAAATAACTTCTCTGATGTACCTTCAAGATAGCCTTCTGTTTGAAGGAATTAAAGTACATTTAACTGTTACTTGATGTTACCATTTCTAAGAGTCTTTTTCAAAAGAATCAGTTATTAGCCCTAAATTCAGTATTGTCTTTCATGGCTGAGGTTGATAGTGCTCACTTCTCTTTTATGGATATCAGGTACCCAGTGCGATAAGAGTGACAGGAGGTCACAAGTGGCTCTGGAACAAGATGCTTGCTTCCTCCGGGGAACAGATTTATGCTTAATCTCTTGCCCTCCTTCGCCTGGACTAAAAATGGAAACTTCTAAGACTTATTTTTTGATCATCACCTTCTCTGAGTGAATGTACTTTAGCGGAGGGAGTCCTGTAAGACATAGCTCCCGGTGCCTGCTAAGTAGCCTTAGCTTCTTCGCACAGCAGAGCCGATGGGGGTCCCACGTCCCCAGGCACAGCCGTGCCTGCTGGGGCCGGCTCTCCGAGGCACCGTGCCGCCCGGGAGCTGCGGCAGCCCCGCTGCTGCCGGGAGGATTTCTGCAGCGCCCAAGACGGGCTGTAGCAGCGCTCCCTCCGGGTGCTCCTGCGCGCTGACCCGGGAGGGCTGTTCCCCGGCCGGGAAGGAGCGTAAAACGGGAGGGTTGGCCAAGGTGAAAGGCGAAGGGCTCCGGCAAGCGAGGGCACCCTTCCCCTGCGCTGTTTCCCCCTCTTTTAGCGCTCGCATAACCGCAGGCAAAACGGCAAGAGCCTTTCCTGGCGCCGTAATTCGTCTACAAGCCGGTGCCGCACACATCCCTTCCCCTCGTGTTTAGCGGAGGACAGGGGCTGCCGGTTCAACGGCAGGGCATGCCTTAGCCCCCAGCACCCCCTCCGGGAGGCGCCCGAAAGAGACCACACAGCTCGATCCCAGGACCGCCCCGAGCCGCGGCTCGGAAACCGCGGCCCGCCCGCCCCCCGGGCCGGTCACACGCTCCCCCTTCCCGGCGACGATACTGCCTAGGCAGGAGCCGCACCTGGAGGGCTGCCCCGGGGCCGGGAGTGACCCCGGCACCCGGAGGAGTCATGCCCTGCGGGATCCTGGAAGGGCTGGACGGGCACGTCGTGCTCCCAGCCGTGACACTCATCTTCCCGTGGGACAGAGGTTGCCGAGTGGGCAGGAACTGCTGATCCTACACACCGGCCCCCTCTATCCGTAGGATTTGCAGGGGACAGCTGAACCATGCCCGTGGGATGGGCTGAGGCCCCAGCTGGGTAGCCAGGGACATCTCTGACCAGGAGGGAGGCAGAGGGCTGCAAAGCCAGAGCATGCACCCTCCTTGCCTCCGGGATCACCCGCGCTCTGAGGGCTATCCTTCGACCAGCCCCATCCCCCAATCAGCCCCATCCCTCCAGGCTGGGGAGCTCATTCAGCCAGATGGTCCTCAGCCAACTGCTCCAGCTCCCCAGGCTCCCTGAACTGCCCCCTCAGCCCTCCCCCTGCCTCACCTGGGGGGTATGAGACCTTAAGGAAAGAGAGGGAAGCACCTGTGTGAGCCCCGAGGGCAGCGGTGGGCAAACTGACCTCTGCAGCCACCACCCCACCAAGAGCTCCCACCAAACCTCTCTCCAGCTGACCGAGCCAAACGCAGCCCTGATCCCTGTCTGCTGGGACAGGCCTTGTCCGCTGAAGGCAAGGCAGTGTCCCCTTTCCTCTGAAACCTCGATCCACACCTACTCGTTTGACTTTTCCCTTTCCACTATTTCCACTGAATGAACAGTCTAATTAAAATAATTCCTTAAAGACTAAACAGAGCCTGGACCATGTTACAAATAGCAACAGGTTCCAGAAGGGTTTGTATTAATCTAATGCACTTGCTTTATTAACAACAGGAGCATGTTCAAAGGTTTTATAGAAGTTTAAGGCTTTATTAATTCAACTCAGTTAAGCTAGATTTAAATTTTACATTTTCTGGTGATTTCCTTTTACTAATTATTCAGTTGCAGATCATTTACAAAATGCTTATGCTAGAAAAAAACCTGTTCTAATTAAATAAAAGGAAAAGATTTCTGTTTATGAGTATATTTCTAAATTTGTATGTGGGAATACTATAACCTCTGGATGCCTTCTGACTCAAAGTTGTGTATTGCTCCAGGACTGAAAAAGCATATTAGTGCACTAAATAATATTATGCAACACCGCTGAGGAGAGATCTTACAAGTGGTGATCTTTACCACCTGAAAGCAATAAGTATCTTTTTCACTTGTTTTAAACACTGGGCCTATAACACAATGCATATCAGTTCTGCGTGACACGATACCAGTACAGCGGCATGGTGGTTTTTCACTCACGATAGCTTGGGGATTACTGCCAGACTTGCCAGTGCATTTGGGTTATTTTTTCACTCAAATATTTAGCTGAAACCCCACATCCTACATGTAGAGGGGCAGTTCTGCAGAGAAAAAGTTAGTCAAAAACCAGCACTGGAGACAGGCATCACCCCCTTTCCAGGGAAGCATCCTATCTAAAGGAGAGTTGCGGTTTGCTTGTTCCCTTACACACACACACTAGTTACGAGTTAATCTGGAGAACTAAAATTGGAAACCACCTGATCAACTCAGCACAGCAAACTGGGCCCAGGCTGGGGCCAGCTGCAGGGATTTTTCCTCACAGCACCCAGCTCCCAGAGGAGGTGTCAGGAACCGAGTGGGGCCCGAGTTAAGGAGATCTGTTACCGTGTATGTCCCCGTACCGTCCCTTTGGCACGAACCCACAATTTTTGTGGCTACAAAGGACGCTGACCCCCTAAAGCTTCTCCTTCCCCAGCAGCCCGACGCGGAGGGCCATGTCCACGCTGGGAAGCGGGAGGTACCTCAGTCTCCTCAGCGTCCGGCCTGTCGCGCCTCTCTCCTTCCCGCCGCCATCCCGGGCGCGCTGCGGGACCTCGCCGCCAGGTTTCGGCTGCGTATTTCCCCTCAGGGCGGGCGAAGGCAGCGGGACGACCTCCTGACGAGGGTGGGAGCCGCGGCTGGCCGAGGACCCCGCGGGGCAGGGCCGGGCGGCGTGTGGGGAAGGGGAGGCTCCCCGCTCCCTCAGGGCCGCCCGCCGGCAGCTCTCCCGGGCCCGCACCCCGCGAGAGGGCGCTGGCGGCGGCACGCCGCTTCCCGGGAAGGCTGAAGTTTGAAAAAGTGCCGGTTGCTGGCGGTGCCGTACGGAGCAATGGCGGCGGGGACCCCGCAGGTGAGCGCCGCGCCGGGGGCTCGGAGGGGCGCCAGCATGGCGGGCAGGGCGAGCCTCGCCTGAGGTGAGGGGGCTCCCCCCTCCTGGGCGGCCCCCTCCGCCCTCCTGGGAGCCCCCCAAAGGGTGGAGGGGCCCCCTCCATCCTCCTGCCGGGAAAGCATAGCTCCCTGCTCCGCCGGAAGCCCCCGGCCCCGGGGAGGGAGCGGCGGTGGGGGGAGCGGGGCTTCCCGCTGCCTCCTCCGGCTCTCGCGGTTGCCGCGCCCCGGGAAGGTGGGAGAGGCTGTGCTAAGCAGGTGGGAACCCTAAAAATATCCCTCCTCGCTTCAGGGAAATAGGGTTCGGGCCAAGTTGGTGCCCACTGAGGAAATCCTCTCTCGGCATCGAGGAGGTGTGGGATGCGAGGCGGCTGCTGGGGCTGGCACACGGGAGCTGGGGGAGGGCAGCCAGCCTTCTTGCTGGGAAAAACATTCATTTCTGGAATAAGCTCCCCGGAGCGGAGGAGATGCCCTGCCCTCTTTCCTTGAGGCGTTTCAAGCCTAATCTGGGAAAGAAGGGATGGAGAGACCTGCACAAAGAGTGCTCGCTGCCAGCGCTGCGGCCCAACTGGGTTCTCGCCATCTCGGTGCCTCCGGGGCTTGCTGCTTTCCACCCTTAGCAGCCCTTGTGCAGCTCGGAGTTGGAAAGGGGACTGGCTCTAGACAGGATTGCAATTACCTTTTTCCAAACCTTGCAGTGGCTTTTTCTTGTAAAGAGTGAATGTGGCTAGCATGAGTCTGTCCGACACAGGCCTCATCCCTATGGCACAAAGTTGCTGTGAAAAGATGTGGTTTAAAATGTCCTAGTGAACACGTGTGGGCTGTAGGGGGGACGACCTCCTCATCGCTAGCTCATTAAATAAAATTTTAAATCAATTTATGTGTTAGTGGTGAAACTCTAAGGGCTAGGTTTGCTCTGGGCTTTGTGCAGGTGAAGCTCATTGCCAGGCTGGGCATTACTGAGGGGATGGGATCTCCCTGGGCTGCAATCCAAAGGACTAAGTGCAACTTCAATACTGCTGAAATTTTTGCTAGTTAGGAAGCAGTCTAGACACTTCAGTACCACACGAGTCTAGCGGAAGCCCTGGGTGAGTTCTGGCAGCCCCGCTACCAGTACCAAAAGCAAACTAATTTAAGCTAGTGTGGGTATTTCTCTGCAAGCTGTAGATGTGTTTCGGGATTGCATTGGAGACACGGCCTGAAGGACTGACCTTCCCTGGGAACCCAAGAACAGCTGCAGCATGGGCTGTGGCAGTATCCCAACATCCCATTGAAATTCCTGAGTCAGAATGCAAAATGGATCAACCCAAATGCAAATTCAGCTTTCCCATCCTTCTCAGTAATAGAATATTTTATCTTCCTGGTGCAAACGATGTCAATGTTACAGTACGCTCAGATCCAGTGAAACATACCATGCTTACATTCTAAATATATCTAGAAAATTAGCATGGTGCATTAACTGGTATTCAGACTAGCTTTGGCAGAGAGCGTTGTGGAGGAAAATTGACCTGAGAACTGCCCAGACTGTACCTGTTCTCTGAATCGATACCCAGATCTCTGTATTCAGTACCCTTTATCGGCATTACTCTTGCAGCAGTACTCATTCCACTGAGTGGGGTAGATTGCTTACACTCATTTGCATAGTTTGGATAGAAAATAAATCTGTATGCTTTTTCTAATTATTTAAATGAGAATTGTAACCAACGAACTCCTTTTAGTCACTTGCTACAGGCTGGATAAAGAGCTTTCTGATTTTCCAACTCACAGCTGGTAAAGGTTGCCTGTGACTCAGGAACTCCATGATTCAAGTTCTTCCTCACAAAACTTTGGATGTTTTTCAAAGCTCTGGCTTAGTTCCTGGCTTTACTAATTGGGCGAGAACTTCCTGGAATCAGGATGTTAATCTGAACCTTTTTGTTTTGTTACCAATCTGCACAACTCCTATTTTGGCTATTGTGTATCTGTTGCAGACCCAACCTGGTTTTAGGCCAACTTTAAAATAGATTTTTTTTTTTCCCCTTCTTCTTTAATTATTTTGCTATTAGACTGAAATCGTAACAAAAACTGATTGAGGATGTTTGGTTGGGTCTTTGAGGTATGTAACAAAATATACTAATATGATTAAACAGTTGTTTCTGTGTGAGTGGCGTAGGGTTTGGATGCACACCACGCTCTTAAAGTGCAGTAATGTACACGAGTAACACAAACCCAGTGTGGTTTATTGTTGGAAATGTGGTCAATTGATTAAAGAGTGTGAAAGCAAGTCGGGATTCCTGAGTTCTGTCTTTAGTCACTGACATGCTGTGTGACATTAAGTCAGTTAGTGTAGTGACGATTGACTGCAACTGTTTCTTTTGCATTTAAGCGGGGAGTACGATGAGTCGTTAATGTTAGGTTATTGATATATTAATTGCTCTGAATGCCTTAAAGCCACTGTTCCTGTTGAAGAGAAAAGCGTAACTCTTGCTTGTATCTGTTCGTTATGGTGTTAGGTAGCATCCTCATGGATAAAGCTTTCGCAGCTCCTGTCTGAGTTCAGTCCTTATTTGGTCAGTGAGATATACCTCTGCTGCTACCGCCTATACTGTGTATGTCCAGAGTCTGTAAACAGAGCATCTCTGTCCAGAGCTGTTGATGAGGCATACATCACTAGAAGAATTAGTTATTGAAAATGATGTAAAACAAAGCCCAGAACAAGCTTGAATGCTACTAATGCAACTCAAAATCATAAATTTTTAAAGTGGCCTTACTGCCTGTAAATCACAAGCAGAATAGAGATTGAGACAACAGTCTGGTTGCCTTTTCAGATACAGCAGAAAGTTAAGCTTATTCTTTTGCTTGCTCGTTTGTAGAAACAGCTGTAGGTTTTACATTTTTCTTCTTCAGGGGTAACAGCTGAGAGTTAATGCATGCTCGTGACATTCCTAAAAGGCTCTAACAGCTTAGTTGACATGTGTCTTTGAACAGTCATGACCAAGACACATTCAGATAAAAATCTGTATCTACTACATCATACTAGTAAAAGCTAATGTTGATTAGAACAAGGGCAAATATTGGGTGGGCTTTGATACTTGGAGAACAAAGATGTGTGTAGACATTAAATAACAAGGAGACAAGTAAGATGAAGGTTTTCTTCTATTATGGTTTAAAACCAAATTAGGGCATGTTAACGTCAAAGTTGTGTTCTGTCCTCTGCAATTTAAATGTAGGTCTGGTCTTGAAAATTTGGTGAAAAGTTTGGCTTCAGAATTTGTGTGAACCAGTTTCTAAATAAAACGAAGGAGTAGAATCTTATGAGGGTATTGCTATATCATAGAAACGGTTGAACTGTGTTATCTCTGAAATCCTCTTGCCCAATGCTGCTTGATTGTAGGGCAGCTGTCTCTTGCAGTTGGGCAATGGTGTGAACTTAATGGATCCAAGCTTCCAGCAAAAACTGGAGGGTGAGAAGGAACTACTTCGCCGCGCTATACAGAAAGAACTGAAGATTAAAGAGGGAGCAGAAAACCTGCGCAAAGCGACAACAGACAGAAAGAATCTTGTTCATATAGAGCACGTGCTGAAATCTTCCAACCGAAAACTGGAGCAACTGCATTGGGAGCTTCAGGAGCTTAATGCAAGGATTGTAATAACAGACAAAGAGGAGAGTAAGACAGGTAGGTCTTGAGTCATGATTGACAGGAAAATTGTGTTATAGTGCTTCAATATTTATATATATTGAATTGATGTATTTTTCTGTTGGGGGCTCACAAGTAGTGGGAGGTTTTCCTGTTGGTGTTTAGCTGATGAGGTGATCTGTGCAGTAAAAAGTTGAGAATGAGGCGATAAAGGTGAAAGGAGGCAACAGGAGAGATCGGTGTAGGGAGAAGACCAGCTGAGAGTGCTGGGCATGGACAATACTCAGAAGCACGCTGTGGGTGGAATTGAAGAGATTTGAATAGAGTTTCTGGGCAGTTGGACATCCAAGTATTTTACAGGATGAGTGAGTAAAAAAATTGGAAGAGTGCTTGTTAGGACAGGTTCATTGATAAACTAAGAAATATTTACAGATATGAGCTAGAACTTCATTTGAAACAGTGTTTGCAGACAGTTTTGTAGACAAGACCTTTTTGTATCTAATTTTATAGCCTAACCTTCTTATAGAGTCACCCATCTATAACCCAGTGAAACGACACTAGAAAAGATGACTAATGGTATTAATTGTATTGTTTGTACAGATGGATCTGTATCTCCAGATCCTTGTCTCTGGGACAGAAACCCGGACCCCATGGCAAGGAAGGTTGAAGCTCTGAAAAAGCATCTGCATGTTGAAATGAAAGTGAAACAAGGAGCAGAGAACATGATCCAAATGTATTCAACATCCAAGGTAAGCAGGAATAAACAACCATTTGGGAACATGGATTCCTGGATCAAAATTTGTGTTTAAAATCCATACACAAACTCTCTCTGGTAATTGATGTGTGAAAAAAAATTCATTTGCAAAGCTTGCTTGACTGAATCCTAGCTCTGCATTTTGGTGCTCAGCATAATGACAGCATGTCATGTTACTGCACAGGGCAACCAATACTCCAATTATGCATTAGGCTTGCATGTTACAGGTTTCAGGAGTTTAGCAGGAATCAACAAGGAATTGTATGACGCATATTTCATTTGTCAAGAGCTTAAGCCAATCTATAATTACTGGATGTTAGGAAAAGGCTTTTCTGACAGTGTAGTTTATTCCACTTTGGGCCATGATGTGGTTGCCTATGCCTTTTTCCGAAGCATCTGGTGGCGATCACTGT
>VYZW01043623.1:0-18066 GCA_013401315.1 Balaeniceps rex | reverse complement strand
AGAATTTTCTCTTTAGAAGTTGTTTACTTAATCTTTATCTAATAAGATGGATATGTTATTTCTTAATTCCATTAAATGCTCATGTGTCCACTCGCAAATCTAAATAACATAATGAGCACTACTCGAGTTAATTCACATATGTGTATAAACGATATAAGTTTGCTGAGCCAGAGAAATAACTCCGCCGTAGCTTCCAGGGATTGGCAATGAAATGCTCGCTTTGAATACTTGGCGTAATACTATTTCCTGTTCTTTGAAGGCATAGCAATGCTTATGGTAACTGTGGTAATGCAAACCTATTATAATCTGAGGATTCTCAGCCTTCTAGTTTTTGGCATCCGGATTCAGATGATGAACGCTCNNNAAGTGAAGGATGAAGGCTTATGTTACAAAGTCTGACCAGAGCTGCTGCTCAACCAAAGCCTTCCAAGCACTGCTTGAAATCATTTATGTCCAGTTTCCAAGAATTGCACTGAAAGCCAGGTGTAAGATAACCTCCTAGAGATTGACATTTTGGGGGGATGATAAGATAGCTGTTTATCTTCTTTTGGCATATGCATTGGTAGAGATAAAGATGGGAACATACTGTACAAAACAGCTTCAAATACAAAATGAAATAAAATCGCATGTGACCTTTTTTCTCAGGTAGCTGAAGGACTGAGGTCTTTACAGCTACTTGGAAATCTGTTGTTATAAGTAATACATGAAATATTTCACTAGGATTGTCTAGTGAGATGAGAATTCTGTCTTAACCTATAGAAAAGATCTACAAATAGCATCTTAAAAGTGATTTTTTGTTTATTTATATCTCAAAGCATGTAAGTCTAATAGTAAAGGAGACACAGCTCTTTTGTGAGTTCACCAGAACATACATCCATAGACAAAATTTTCTTCAGTCTGAGGAGGATGAATCCTGTCTTAGTTGGTATTTTAATTTCTGACAGTCCAGCGTTTTTTAAGAAATACTATTTTGTGTTCATCAGTTCCAACTTTTCCAGTGTTTTCTACCTATGTAGAGATCCTATGAATTGATACACAACACTATGTAAATTTTAAATACACTAATAATTTCTAGAAAATCCTTATTATATGCTGGGAAACTGTTATGCTTTTAATATTTAAAACCCTTTTCTAGTCTACATAATGCTCATATAAATAGGCCATGTATAAGTAAACAATGTATGTAATCCCAAAGCATGTTTTTTTCTGTCAAAAAGAGTGGGTTTTATTATCCTGTTCAAAGTGCCCTTTGTTAGTCAGCCATTTGGGCCAAGTTAAGTGGCTTTCACACATAACTATCTTTGTAAGAGGGGCAGAAGAGAACTTGCCAGTGTCTTAATAGCTTTATTTATAAATACCACTAACCTGCAGCTTTATAATCACATTCTTTTGTCTTCCTTCTTTTGCCTACTCTTTTTGCTTCAAATTCAGCTGTAAATTCTCTGAAATAGTGGCCGTATTCTTTTGCATGGTAGTTTTTCTGCAGTGTGTAACACAGTAGAAACAGCTCTGGTTTAGAGCTATGAAGGGATAGTATGATATGGTTATATAATAGCTGTGGCATATAAGTAATTTCTGGGAGCGTACACAATGCGCCATTTCAGTGTGCCAGGGTGAATTATTAATTATTGTGAATTTGCTAATGATGGTTTTTCCATGGTATTGATAGGTGCTGTCCAGACAGGTACAATGTAGTAGTGTGTGCCCACAGAGCTCACATGAGGGAAATAAAATCAACAGGAAAATATTTCCAACATAGTAGAGCTGCTGTGAGGATAAAGTCATTAATGTTTTAAACACATTTGAGGATTATCAGATAAGGGGCACGATGTAAGTGTGAAGTAATAACATATGTATGTGTATTCATAATGTAAAATACGTTAGTGCAGTTCTGTTTCCATTGACTATCTTATGTATGTTAAGTATTTTCCGTGGGGAAATTAAGCCTCATTTCCATTCTGCACTGGCATGAAATTTTTTAATTTTATTTAAGTTAAGGTAGGATCTGGTGAGTATTCTCTTCCTGAATTAAAAACTTTGCTTTTAAATAGTAAAATAAATCCATGTGGAATGTTATTTTTGGAGAAGAACTGTGAAGACTGCTAATAATGGCCAGGAAAGGACTTTAAAATTCTTACAGTTATTTTGAGGGACGACACTCTTTGTAATAGGGAAAATAATACTAAAATGTTGTGTAACTTAGTATGGAAATTTATAGTTTGACTCAGTAGGAATTTGTTACAGATTTCCTTGCTACCTGCTTTCATTCCCACTTTGATATACGAGGAGGCATTCTGACAGCTTGGAGAGCCACTCTGACAGCTACACTTAAGTGATTTCTACATAGAAATGAGTTGCTGACCTTGAGCACTGCATGTTTCCTGGGCTTGTAACACACTGCCTTCTGCACACAAAGCTATTCACAGAAAACTTGGAAGCAGAAGAGGCTGCAAGAATCACTTGCACACAGGTGTGGGTGGGATCCCATCCAAACACCCAGTGTCTGGCCAGAGGCAGATGCAAATTCACAGCTGATTTTTATTTCACAGGCAATCTCCTTCAGGTGCTAGCTCATCACTTTAATGCCCACTGTCTGACCACTCTGAGCTTTGAAAAGTTCGAGGCACAGCAAGCGGTGCTCTCTATGTGACACGTGAAGACTGCTTTTGCTCTGTAGCCATGCAGTTCTGAACCACTATGTGTGAACCCCAGCTAGAGTAAACATGTACACAGTCCTCCTGATGGTGGTTACTGTAGAAACAGAAAGANATTCTGCACTGGCATGAAATTTTTTAATTTTATTTAAGTTAAGGTAGGATCTGGTGAGTATTCTCTTCCTGAATTAAAAACTTTGCTTTTAAATAGTAAAATAAATCCATGTGGAATGTTATTTTTGGAGAAGAACTGTGAAGACTGCTAATAATGGCCAGGAAAGGACTTTAAAATTCTTACAGTTATTTTGAGGGACGACACTCTTTGTAATAGGGAAAATAATACTAAAATGTTGTGTAACTTAGTATGGAAATTTATAGTTTGACTCAGTAGGAATTTGTTACAGATTTCCTTGCTACCTGCTTTCATTCCCACTTTGATATACGAGGAGGCATTCTGACAGCTTGGAGAGCCACTCTGACAGCTACACTTAAGTGATTTCCATGGAAAGTTTTCTAAGGGGACGCATGTGCTTTTCCTCATTTTCCCTTCCTCCTGGTTCACCCTTGGGAAAGGGAGAAGGGAAATCTCAACATCATGGTGAAATCTGAAATTGCGGCTCGTTTTAGGGAACTATGTGAATTTTATGAGATCTTCAGGCTTTTGAAGAGAGTGCTGAGGTCTTGTGAGCATTCTCCAAAGAGCTGTTACTCTTGCGGACCTGGTATCCATGGTCCTGGCGTTTTCCATCTCTTGCCTGAGAAGTTCCCTGGGAGCTTAAAAACCACATCCCTGCTCAAAGACTCCTTTTTCACTGTATTTTGTAGTCCTCAGCAGCCCTTCCAGGATAAGTCTGTGCCTCTCTCCCTTGGACATGTTTTGTTTGTGAATTTGTTTCCCATGCTTCCCTTTTAGGTTTCTTTAAACAAATACAGGAAACTTGAATTTACTTTCAGTCAATTACTTTCAGTTAGGCACTTCCAGGAGATGTAATCTAGGCTTCAAGGAGAAAATACGGAAATGTGGTATAGTTGCCTCTTCCTAGCAATCCTTGGGTTCCTGGAGAAAATGTCAATGGAGCCCTAATGCTTTGCTGAAATGGCATTTTGATGAATGACCTTAATTACATCCTCATAAAAATACTTGAGTTTGTTTTCCAAAGGTTTATTGGGACAATGGCAGCCATGTGATGTCTTGATGCTTTGAGTAACTCCTAGAGGTTACTACATCAGCATGTCATAAGAGCGCAAGTTTGGACAGGTCTCTGTGTTACAGCTGATGCAAATAACATGTGTATGGTCCCTGTTGATTACATGTGTAGGCAGTTCAACTATGGTCACGCGTTGACACTAATCATACTTTGTTCAATGTTTTTCTCAGACTCTCTGAGCTGGTCAATAATTGTCTAATCCCTTTGCCATTTTGGGTGCCAGATTCAGGCACGGCTTGGTTTCACCGAGAGCCCATATGATTCTGATTTAGATACTCAGTGCTTTCAAGAGTTAAAGTGGTGGCTGACGGTTCAGATGTTTTCAATTCAAGATCATTTCCCAAGTAGAAGAGACTTTAACCACTAGAACTAGTAGACTTGAAGGTTGGGGGACAGATCTGCTTCTAAATTTCGCATCGTAGGCACAGGCTTTAATTAAGAATACATGCCAAAAAAGTAGTTCTCTTGAGTCTTCTAGTTTTCCTTCAAAGGTTTTTCCTCAGCCCTTTTTATAGCCTGTGAGAGGGAGGAGATCTCCCCTATTTGAGGCTTTATACAAGTTACTAAAACACTAAAAACTTTTGAAAACACTATTCAGTTCGGTTTTCTTCTGCATCCTCTTAATTGTTAGAGCTGGTGGACTATCTCATATTGATTTGAAATACATATTTTAAAGTCTAAGTTTGTATTTTCCTTTTATGAAATTGAGGAAAACAGTTCAGTCAATATTAAGAAAATCTATATACTGCCATAAGCCATGATTATAATTCAACCAAATAAGGGTCCTACATAAGTAATTAGGCTAATTATCAATGGCTTTACATGCAGTAGAGGTTTGGGTTGGGTTTTTTTAAGTTATTGTTCAGTAAAATAGTACCTTGTGTCTAGAAATCAAGCGCAAAATTGTATGATGAAAAATTCCCATGTGACTCATACTCTCACCATGTTACACTTCAGAGACTCAAGAATTAAATTCTTGAATGGAAATTCCTTTTTCAGAGACACATATACATGCTATTCCTTCCTCTCCTCCACCCTCAACTACAACTGCAAAACCTTCATGTTTCTTGGTGTTTCAGTGCTCTTTAAAATAGTTCAGAGTTACAGAGTGAATTTTAATATTTCCTAAATTTGTGAAGTAGAGAAGCATATCACAATCATCTAGAATATATTTGCATGGAATTTTTTAATAATATGTCATCTCATAATATTCTTTAAACTAAATAAATGAGAATAAAGCTGAGAGATCAGTTGCTGAAGCATTCTATAGTTTGCTCGATTGCAAATATTTAGAGAGTTTGATATTAATATTTGGAAACTACTTTTATTTAGTATTTCAAAAACTTTTCTTCTCTATGTATGTTTACATGCTGTCCTTGGAGTCACTACCAAAGTTTTTTTTCTTAATATCTAGCAGTTTAAACTGTATTTCACTTATTACAAATTGAATCCTTTAGGTCAGTGCTTGCTAGGCTGGCTGCTGCTGCTCAACTCTGGATGAAATTTTAGGTTGTCTGGACTAAATTCTAAGTTGAAAATGTTTTAGC
This sequence comes from Balaeniceps rex, assembly GCA_013401315.1. Classification (NCBI taxonomy): domain Eukaryota; kingdom Metazoa; phylum Chordata; class Aves; order Pelecaniformes; family Balaenicipitidae; genus Balaeniceps; species Balaeniceps rex. The sequence continues at coordinate 12,657 of VYZW01043623.1, read as the reverse complement.
AGAAATACTCCTGGGTTGAAGCAGGTGGGAAACAGGGTTGTAACGGAGTAGACGGAAAGGTGAGATCAGAAACCTTAGTACTGATTGCAGTTTGTCTCTAGGCCCCTGCATGTGAAAAGGTTATAATTATGTTAATCTAAAGGAATGTTTGTGACTCTCTATTCTCTTTATTGGGAAGAGAGATGGTAAATACAGAAATAAGAAATATTCATTTTCAGTTTATCATTTAGCTTTCCATTTGTTTCAAGTTTTGTAATTTTTTCCAAAGGTTTCAAAAATAAACATGATAAATAGATTATTTTTTCCTCTTGTGGAAAGGAAAGAGAAAAGCTGATTTAAGCTGATAAGCATCTTGTGATTCAGTAATGCAGTATATCATATCTGCCACAGACAAAACCTGACATTGATCTCAAATTCCTCTTGGCCTAGTTTCCTTTTTCTTTTGCTGTTTTTGTAGAACTTGCACATGCCCTGATGGCATGTATGACACATCTTTGCTCTCATTTCAAAACTCATGATTGCTTTGCTTTTCAGATGCAGGACAGATCACTCTTATCAGAATCCAGCAGAAATTGTTTTTAGTGTTTTGCTGTTGGTATCCCATCAAAGCTTGTGTCTGTCAAAGGAACATGTTAAAGGATAAAGTCAGAATATTGAGTTTCATTATTTTCATTTGTGCATATTTGTCATTTGTATTTCTCTGATGGCTTCAGAATGATGACTTCTCTAAAAATTCTGTTGTTTTTCTTTAGAAATAACTCTTGGACATACGTGTTGAAATTAGACTTGTTTTATTGTGAAGTAGAATATCCCTGACAGTTGTTGAAGGTGTTAGCATGACTCTGGTTGTTGCTTTCTTTTTCCTCCTCTCTCATAACTAGTCAATCAACATGCTTCAGTATGGAGCTATAAAAGCAAGTTTCAAGGAATAAGATGTATGTGCACTGTTGCCAGCCTCTTGGGATAAAGCTCTGGTCACAAGGCAGAGCTCAGTTTAAACCATCACATGGCTTTTGATATTGCATTTGAAATGTGAGGGCAATTAGTTTAAGATTGTGCAGATACAAGGGATAATTATGCCTTGCAGTACTGCTGAAATCTCCAAAGAGCTTTCATGCCAGGATCCCTGAAAAGTTGATTGCTAACATGTAATAAGTAACAAAAGAATTATACATAGGAAAACAATAATTATTGAAAAAAAACTCATAAATTTTCTTAATGATATTTACTCATCACCTCTCTGTGAAATAACTTCCTAATGCTTGTTAGAACAGGAAATTGGGCTGCATTTACTCTAAAAAGCTGTTGGTTATTCATAAAGTATATTTGCACAATTGTTTCATAATATCTGTGGCATGAAACATAATACTTGCGCAAGTGACCATGAAGACATGCCTGTTGACTAGTGGATTTTCAATCTTCGCTTAGTCAGTTGTGTGACGCTGTACCATGCTATTGATGTTCAGATAAATAGGCTAAGCCTGCATGGTGGTTAGCTGCGTGAGGTGGAATTAGCATCCCCTGGTAATGGAAGTGCCTGCTGTAATAGTTGCCCTGATTTAAATCTAAACCCAGGAAAACCCACAGAGGAATAATCCATTAAGGAATGCCTGTTCTTTAAAGAACTATATTTTCTCCTCTCATTCAAGAATTGCTTATATTGGCAAATTTGTACTGATGTTAAATCATGCATGAATTAAAGAATTAAAGCATTTTTCATATGTTCATTAGAAATGGTACTAGTACTTCAAAACCTGAATGGAAAGGTAGAAGTTTAAACAAATTGCCATATGTTGACAATCCATTTTGTTCATTATCTTTTTATTCAGCTTAATCAAGACTCTGATGCTTTCCAGGAGCTGGTGAATTGGGCCCTTCAATCAGATTATGAGAGTTAGTAGATACAGCCAAAATAACTTCATAAAATAGAACACGCTTGCTTTTGTAAAGAATACCATATTTTAAGGTAATGGAATGGATTCATTGAATTCATTAAATTTACAGTAAAAGAACTTCAACTTACTGTGGCTTTCAGTGATGAAAACAGAGCTGTATCTAGGCCGTGAAGCAAATGTTCCTCCTAAATCACGTTTCTCCTATACTTAGCTCTGTTACTTTTCAGTTATACATTTTGCCATCATATATAGGAAATATGTCATATTTTGCATTGCAATAAAAGAGGTCTGTTCTCTAAAGAAGCCGACTATTTGCTTATTGCATCTTATATTTTATGTACAATGTAATTATTGAATGCTCTTTTTCATGCCTGCAAGTGTGTTTAAGACCTAGAATATTTTTATCATTGAAACTTCTATTACAGAGTTAAAATCTATGTTTAGTTAAAATATAAAAATATTATGAAACTAGTCAAGATGTTGTTTTGCCCTTCTGTGGCTCTCCCACTCTCATTACCAGTGGCAACATGCTTTGAATTTTAAGTAAAGAGTTGTGGCCTATTTTTACCAAGCTTAATTAAAGTCCTTGGGTTACTTATACTGAAGAAATTGTAAAGGACTTACTGTAAATACTGACAACTTTTTAGACTAGAATAATTGTGAGTCACTCAATAGTGTTGCACAGAGAAATAAATGAAGACAGTAGTATAGAATGGAATTTTTTTTTTTTTTTGGCTTTTGTTAAAACAAAGGTCCCTATTCCAAAAGCAATAAACTTCCAATACCAAGGAAGTGTTTAAGAAAAGTGAAGGGAGATAATTTACACCATGTACTACTGGCTAAATCCTCATAGTATATGGGGAGGAATGCCAATCAGAATATCCATCCTATTTTTACTGATAATTTAACCTGCATATATCAGCATGGGAGGGTAGATAAATTTTAATTGGTTGCTTTAGTTGGCTGATACTGCTTTTGGAAAATGACATGAGATTTATTGAAAGGTTTGAAAAGTATCTCTGTTTTTTCTGTTAGAGTTGCCTATACATGTTTGGCATACTTTTAATATTTGCAATAAAAATGCATCTCTTTCTTTCTTGATTATGTGATTTTAATTTTTAAATGGGCTGACGGTACATAGAACCAAAATAAAGGGAAAAGTGTGTTAGAAATAGTGTATTATCTAGTGGATATTGTGCAAGTTCCAGTAAGTGAAAGTTCACTTTGGGACTTTTACGCTAATGGATCTTCTTGTATTTTGTATTTTGAAAGATTTTAACTTTTTTTTTCTCAAAGAGAAAACATAAGCTAGAGGTTTTTTAATTACTCCTGGAAGGTCCACCCTGAACATTTTTCCAAACTGAAAAAACTCAAACTTTTGTGTTTGACTTTTTTGCAGGAGAGCGGAGGCTCCCACGTCTGCCTCACTCCCAGCAGCTTTCCTGGGCCGTGCTGGCGTGGCTGTGGTAACTGGAGGCAGGGAGCGCTCTGACGGAGGGTCCCCAGAGCTCCCCTGGGCTGAGGCTGTCAGGCTCCTGGCTGTGTGCTGGGGAATATTGCATTCGCAGAGATGGGACGCTTTGATGAACTTCCTGCGCTATGTCTTTGTGCAGTTAGTGGGGAATGGGGATCCCTCCCTTCAGGGGTGCCTGTCTGGTAAAGCTGTGTAATCCTGGAAGACATGGGAGGTCTAAGAATTTGTCCAAAAGCCAGTTTTAAAAAAGCCCCACAACTAAACAAGNCCTCCGGTTATTTTAGTGCAATTTCATCAGAAGGAAATGTTTCCATAAGTTGACAAATGCTGCAATGTAATATAAATAACAGATAACAAGTTCTCTTTATTAAGAAGTCTTTTTGCCCAGGTTCAGGTGAAAGTTTACATGGACATTGAATAGAATTGTATTTTCTAAGTCTTAGCAATTTCTCGTCATATTATTATATGGGTAGAATTCGTTTGTAGAAAAGGAATGTTTCTGAGCCTGAAGACTTAAGCAGATTTGCAAGTTCAAGAACTAACTGTTGATCCAGCTATTAATTTAAATGAAAAATTTGGCTGTATTGGTGACTAAAGAGCAGGTCAGAGTGGCAAATAGTATCAAAAGCTACAGGATGCTAATCCCAGCCACCTCTTGGGAAACGGGTAAGTCGTGTTGCTTATATTTAACATAAGGAGATGTAGGGCTGGTTGTCATTTAAAAATTCTCAATTAAATGTCTTAGAGGAAAGGTGAGTAAGACTTTGTGGTAGTTGACAAGGCCTGTAGCTTTGGGCAGTTGTGGGTTTTCTAATACAGGCTGTCTAAATATTTTAGAGCAGTTTGTGGAGTTCAGGCTCTAGTTTTGTTAGAGGAGGGCAGAGTGCTGATTTGTTTCCACTACTCAGAAGAATCCTGGATAGACCAGCATCATTAGAGAATGCCATATCATAATGTCCAAATACTTAGGGAACTATTCTCGTATTTGGGAGACATCAGTTCAGTACATGGCCGACATGAGCTGCTTTCGTGACCTTGGCTAGGCGGTGTGCCAGGGTCAGTCTGTGCGGATTTCTAGCTTGACCTTCCTGAAATTGAAGTGCCGAGTCCAAGCTCACTTTCAAGACTTCTTGTATTCTCAAATGCAGAGATAGAGACAAAGCTACCCTTCTTCTAAAGGTGCCTTCACCTTTCTGTAGACACCTAGCTTAAGCCTAGATTTCTGATTTTCAGCTGGCTAAAGACAAGTGAGATGACTCCCACTGCTAGTCCCTTGGCACTGATCCCTTTTTTCTCTATCTTAAAATGAAATTTTTATACTGTAGTTATGTACTTTGCAGGATGAATGTTTATTTTATTATTATTTTATTATAAAAGTACTAGACATGTATAGTATTTGGGCAACTTGATAATGGGATTCTGCAGGTACTCAAGATAGAGAGCAAATTATCCTTTAGTGGCTGCATTTCTTCTAGATCTCCAGTTTGCTTGGGTTGGACAGAAATGCTGTATTTCTGCCCATTTATCTATATATAATTCTTGGTAGCTCTAATAGTATTCCTAATGCAAATTCTGTTATCTGAGAAATAACATATCTGACACATGGAATATTCCTGGATGTTGGGAAAAGTGGCCTGGATTTAAATACATGAAGGTAAAGCTCATTACAGTAGAAGAGGAATTAAGTCTCCTGGGCTTTTCTTGTGATCTGCTAGAACAGTAGCTTGGATTCATAAACATATTTCTGGTTTATTGTTGGTTACTACTTAGAATATTTAGTAATTGATTACATGGTAATTTTTTTTTCATCTACCAGTCCGGTTAGGCGTTTTAATCCACTGGTAACTTCAACCTAAAAACTAAACTTCTGTTGATATTCAGTGGTATTCTTCCAGTAACTACGGAAATCTCTACAGTAGCTGTAGAATCTGAAATCTCTGAACTCAGCTTTAATGTATGCTGAACTGAGGCTCACTAATATCTTCACTAAACACTGTTAAGGTATTTTAGAGAATCCCTTGGGAATCTATAGAACAGAGACATAAGAGTTCATCAGACAACTGTGTTTTTTTTCATTTCAGTAAGGTTAAAAATATTGAATATCCATTTCAGGCTATGTATGGTACAAGGACTGGTACAAGTGCTTCGGTCAGTGAGTATGAAAGGTTCTCTGGAAAGTATTACTCTCATGATGAGGCTGTGCTTGTCCAGAGAGATAATATCTTTCAGTAAACCAGCTGATCTATCTGCAAAAAAGGGACAAGAGTTGGGCATACAGATCCTCCTTCAGATCTGAACTGGATTGCATAATTGAAAACTAACATAATGTGTACACACGTAAGGCCAAAGTAAAGGTGTAATAAGCAGTGCTAGCTTTAGCTTTCATTAAGGAGAGAATGCTTTTCTGTGCATTAGAAACATTCTTATGACACAGATTTTTATTGTTATTTAATGCTGCTTTTAGGAGTGTGGTGGGTTTTAATTTGTGTCCAGTAATAAAGCCTGTTGAGATCTTTATACCTATAACCAGTTGTTCCTTTCATTGAAATCAGCTCCTGCCTTTGGAACACTACAGTACCACTGTAAAAATGAAATATATATTTCATAACTGTAAGGCAGTATAAGATAGAAAGAAGTGTTGGTTTATGTGTAAATTGATTNTTTTTTTTTTTTTTTTTTTTTGAGCCTTTACATTGTAGGTTAAAAAAGCTGAAAGCATATGGTAGCAATTTTTTAACCTCTCTACATGAGGTGCTTGTCAACGGAGGTCCATACGTCCAAAGCTAGTTAATAACAGCTGCAGGCCAAAGTTCCTTTAAGAGCTATTGCCGTGTTCCAAGATTCTCAAAGACTTTGAACAAGTGAAGTTGGCCACAAGGGAAAGCAGCAGGTCTGCATTCTGCTTGTTAAGTGAACCCTGTTTGAACAGAAAAAAATGTGGCAGAAAGTCAGAATTTTCATACTATAAAACTTGACCATAAAATATCAGGTAGGATTGGCTAGTAGGCTGCTGCATTTAGCCTAAATGAACCATTTGCTTCAATCTAAAACTTTATTTTGCCAATTACTTCAATGAACATATTTAAGGTTTTTTTGAGGAAAATTTGGAAGACTAATTATACCAAGTACTTTTTTTTGAAAAAATTCAGAGGATCCTGAAACATAGGAATACAGTTCTGTCTGTGTTTACATTTTATATATATAAAATATGAAGTAGAAAGGGAAGAATGTATGTGAAGAAGAAAAAAATTACAATTCTCTTGACCTTGTGCTGCTTTCTCAGTTTTATATTCATTTCCATTTTTGCCATGTTCTTTTCAAAGTTGTAGTGAATTATAATTAAGAGAATTCCCTCCAGACAGCTTTCCATGCAGTTTGTAGTTGCTTTGCAGTTTGGAAGAACTCCAGACTTAAAATGTGAAATCACTTTCTCAAAAGATATGGTCTGTATATTTTTGCCTGTTGGTTGAAAACCTTCATGGTATGTTAAAGCCTTTATCAGAAAAAGCTCTTTAGAAGCATTTAGAGGGAACAAGGCTGTCTGGTTGGTTATCTGCCAGTAATAAAGTATCAATAAACAATACTCATCATTGTTGTTCAAGTAGAATATAAGGCAGGATGCTTGACAGAGAATATGTTTTGTGCTCTACACCAGAATGGTGCTGGATCAAAAGCTGAGATTTGTGATACATTTCTAGGACGCTGAGTGCCCCTAGGTGGTCACAACTAAAAGTACAGCAGGAACAGTTTTCCCCTGCTCATCTCATTCCTGCTGATGGACAGCTAACCTCTGCTGGGCACTGGGCGCTGATCTCAGCCTCCGAGGCACATTTTTGGGAGGGGTTACTATTAAAGAAGTGATTCTCTTCCTTTGATAAGTCTGTGCTTTACAGAAGAGCATTTGTGTGGTATTAATTTTAATCTGAAAATTGCTGACATACTGAAGTGGCAGTGTATCATTACTCCCACTTATGGCTCCAATTTAGCCCTTGTCATTGTAGTTGTCAGTATCAATTGGGGATCAGATGGGGTTATGGCATGCAGAGCGGATGGTCAGTGGATCAGTACCACTTTTCATTCCTTTTTAACACAATCTTTTTATTATCAAGCCCATTGATACAATTTTGTTACTGCTTTTCAGTTTTTCATATGGGGATAAATTGCTTCTGGAGTTGCTTCTGGGTTCTTTGCATTCCATTTCTCTACTGTATTCGAAATATGTAAGTGATGAAATGACATAGAAGTGGTACCACTTCTAAAATATGCATTTCTAAAGTCACATAGTCAGTTGTTTTGAAAATGCTCATTTATAATGCATTGATCCTTAGAAAAGATATGCATTGTAAGACTTATCCTTCAACTTCTACACAAATGTGTTGTTGATTTGCCATTGTAAGGGAAGCAAGCATTGTACAAATAATGGAAGTATAATTTCCAAAGGTTGCAGAGCCAATTCCATATGTTAAGGTTTTTAAACTGAAAAATGGAATGCAATGTAATAATACAATTTATTTTAATCTTTGTCAGATAGACGGCATCTCAAATCTCTTAAGTACAGTATGTGAGAAAACAAACTTTGTGTTTTATCCTAAAAGTTAGGTTTTCACTGACACAGACATTTCTGTGGGGAAGGAGGGGAAAAAAAGGTAAATCTTTCTCTTGCTCTCTGAGAATTCTGGTGAATTTGCTTCTATGGTAACCAATTAGCCAGAGCTTATTAGTCATGTAAAACAGGAACTGTTTGCATTTTTAAAACCTTCATTTGCAAAACAGCATGTCTAAATGATAAAGTTAAATTTCTTTCCCAAGACCACAAGTTGTCTTTGTAGGTGGAAACAACTAAGTTTACAGTTTAAAAAGCAAGGGAAAAGGCGCTCCTAGGCAGCAGCATCCATCCACGCTAAAAGCAAATATTTGTTTTTGGAGGAGAGAATGGCTGTCCCCGGAGCAGCCAGCTTAGCAATAGCAGGAATGGAAGGGCAGAGCTCATCTTTTATGGAAGTCAGATAAATTTCATGCTCTTTAACATCGACTGTGACTGCAGGCTTTTCACTGAAGCCTGGCTCCTTCCCCAGTGTGAACAAAATAGGAAAAGTGATTAAAGTTCACTCAGTACTGGACAGCAGGAGGCAACCACTCCGGTATCTTCAGCTGAGGGAGAGGGCGAGAGGGCTCTTTAATAAGACTTGTGAGGCTTCTTTGAAGAAAAGAAATAGGACTCATAGGGCCTATAGATGCCTGCACTAACATTCATTCATTTCCTGTACTTCATATGGCTTCTTTGACACATGGTAATATTGTCATCCCCTTCATTAAAATGTTCATTATGAAAGGGGAAACAGAGAAAATGTAACTGTTAACCGGAGTCAGGGGTCAGCAAGTTCTGCTGTGAGCAAAGGGCTCAGAGCTGCCTCGGATAATAGCAGCAGCTCTGGGGCAGATGCGACAGACAGATGGAAAATGGAAATACGAACCTTGCAAATTGTCCCGTTTAGTGTCCCGTCTTGTGATGGACAGGAGTCTTGAGCGTCCTGACAAGTCTTGAAAGGCTGAAGTGGCTAGCAGATCCTCCTGGATCCTGCCTTTTGGCTTTTTCCCTCTGTCTCGGTCTCCTTTTCTGTTTCTCCCTTTTTTAAGTTGTGCAATCAGTATTCACACGTTCTTATAACTAATAGGATTAGAAGCGTTGCAAAGGGATTTGAACAAGATAATTAGTTTACTGCTTAGCCCACAATATAACAGGCAAAACCCCTCTGAGAAAAGGCAGACAAAATGGTCAGAAAATGTGTGGGAAATGAGGTAAGGCCTCTCAAACAGGGCCTCAATCAGCTCTACCATTATGAAAGGGTACTGGAGTATTCATTCATTACTGCAGACTGTTGACTTTTTTGGCTTGGCCACCAGACGTGTCAAGGAAAGAGAGTGAGCTGAGCAGTGGGAAGTGTTGCTGGACACCAAGGAGTCCGTTTCAAGTGCTTAAATGCAGTTTCACGTTCTTTGCCACCACGCCACATAGAGCAATGCTGGAAAATCGAAGCATGCAGCCTCGAGTGCTTTACAAAGCTGAGGCTGTAAAAGCAAAGGTTCTTGTAAACCTTAGGCTGGATCTCATGCTCAGAAAGAGACAGGCAACTGAAGTATCAAATCAGGAAACTTACTTTATGTTTAATATTATGTTTGAACCTCTATCTAGCAGAGTTATTTAAAACAAATTTTCTAGCAGTGGCTTGAAGCGTTCCATTTAAATATATCTTTTTTTGTTTTAAGATGTGCCACACAGAAAAAGCCCCCAAATCCAGTCCTGCACTGTCCTCCCTTGGTGATACCAGTATGGTGTGTGAATTACTAAGTGATGGTACTTGGTTTGTAGAGGAGCAGCAGGAAATACTTCAAAGTTCCTGCCCATTTTTTTTTCTTCGCTTGTGAAACTTGTATGAACCACCAGCCTGATCAATGCTGCCAGAAGTTGTTAGGAGACATATTGACTTGGGCTTGCCTGTGTATGGTAACTTAGAGGTGCCTCCTCTTCGGCAGAAGAAACAGCAGGAGCTGCTCTAATGAACTGTCCAGCAGCTCCATCTTGCAGTGTATATGCAACCAGAGGTGAAAAGAGGTTAATCCATAGGGGAACTAGTTAGGAAAACAAGGCGAAAAATAGCAGGGAGTTGTATGACCAAAATTCAACTTGAAGTCAAAGATGGTTGCTGACATTTTCTGTTTCTTTTAATGAAACTCTCCTTTCAATCTGTTGCTTTTTGTGTCAGCTTGCAAGTTTTAAATACTTCAGCGGCAGTGCAGGAGTATGTATTATGTACAACACAGAATGTCATGTTGCCTATAGCAAATTGACCTCACATTCATTTTAAATACCTGTATCTTATTTCTGATGGAGATTAGATTCCTAATCTTAAAATTAGGCTCACTTTTATTTCAGCATAGGGATTTATTACTATAATCTTTATTTGCTCATAAATGTATAGAAGACAAAGACGTTCACGATTAGACATGTACATACCTGGTAGTAATATGAAATCCCCATACTGTAATCCTAGCTGTTATGATTTTCATCATTAAGCGCATTTACCCTGGAGTTTTATCCTGGTTTTGTTTTTTAAAAAATGTGGCAGTTCCCCTTGGTTATTTAAATGCTTTTTCTGCAATTCCCTGTTCAACTGCAAGCTAAGATGCCATCTCTGCCTCAGCTGGGAATCTCTATTTTGTGTTGGTTATTATTGTATGTATGGAAAAGGGAATCATGAATATTGAAAGTACTGTGGAAAACAGACCCTGTGAGATGTTCGCTGGTTCTTCAGGTCAGGCGTTGTACTATACATACGTTTACATATGTGGAGGGTAATTTCCCACTGGAAGTCAAGTGTGTCCCTGATTAAAAACCAAACCAAAACAAGAAAACCCCACAGGCAGAAATTGTATAAGTATGCAGGAGAAGTCTGTATAAGACTCTTCTTCCTGTTCTATATACAAAGAGGTGTTAATCAGTATTATAAATAATATGTATCTATAATGAAATTTCAGCTAGGTTAAAGGAAAAGAAAAGTTAAAACCGAGATTCAGGAGAGTAAGATATGTATCTTAAAAGTTCATCAGAGCATGTATTTTTAAGCATAGACTTAACACCTGAATAAATCAATATGACTGACACACAAACATGGTTTATTTTGTATGGCCATGCTGTTTTGAATGCTGGCTTTGAATCTGGTATCTATCTATCTGGTATCTATCTACCTCTTCCTTGGGGTACCAGGACATTAAGTGGTATTTAGGATAGGGTTATCTAATATCTCTTTTTACGTCTATATTTCTATATGATTGTTTATGTTTGGTTAAACTGTTCAATTAATACAGCTCATCAAAACATTTCTGGACATATTTTTCCCTTCAGATATTTGTGTAATGCATGATATCAGTGAAGAAAATTTGGCTTATTGTCATTATTTATAGATGTGGATGGGAAGATGGTTAACAGAGGGCAAAAGAGGTACGGAAGAAGAAACTGAAAAAAAAAATCTATTCTGCAGATCCAGGGCTTAATTAGATATTCTGTATCCCTACTGAATGCTGAATTTGATCTTTTCGTTTTCACAGATTGCAGACATTTCATTCTCACCCACGGCCTACTTAAAATTGATACTAAGGGAAAATATTTGAATATTTTTATCCGTGTTTGGAGCAAACATTTGTAGATGTATCCTCATGACTCCTTGGTTCCTTTGGTCGTTTTAGTGTATTTTTAGTTTGCATATCTGAAGCACTCAGTACCACTGCAGTCCAGCTCTCAGACTTACTCAGTTGTAAGTCAGGGATGAATCCTTACCTGTGTTTACTGTAGCTCTTCCAGTGTATACTTTAACTATTTTTGATTCTTCCCAGAAGACCTACCACCTACCACACTGTCCTTGGTAGCACAGTTCCTGTGTTATTCTGCAGTGATGCAGACCTGACACAAAATTTTGAAGTATAGTATTATCTTGAATGGTCAGACCTCCTGAAATATGTACCTTCTGCCCCAAATCTTTCCTCTGCCTGGCCAGGAGCTGGAGGAGATTTCTGTCTCAGAAAAATCCTTTAAATGTTGCCATAAGGATTGCTAGGGAGAAGTGAGGACTTTGCAATTTCAAATTGAAAATCCCCATTTTTTACAGGGGGTAACTGAGAATTTGGCAAGGTCCACCCCCCAAAGAAAACCCAAAAAGCAGCACCAAACCCCTGAGTTTTGTTAAAAATAAAAGATAATTTTCTTAAGGACTCGTACATGGTCCAGTTGCCTTAAATACTGTTTGTGGTGTCACAATGATAGTTCGTCATGGGGAAGATGAAAATTTATAGAGTGATTATGGAAGAGAAAACTATTTTCTTACTTTCTTGTTCTGTCTCCATCTGAGGAGGATTTTGTCTTTGTTTATATATGCTTAAATTGGGGAAACCTATAATTAAAACGTGTTCACTGCTGTTTTTCAGTAAGTAGTTTGTGATCCAAAGATATATTTGATCACATGTTTAACACTAAGCTTGTGAGTAGTTACAATGAATTCAATGGGATTTAAGTACATACTTTAAATTGTACATGCTTCAGTGCTTTCCTGAATTGGGATGTGATTATTTGTATGTTTGCAGTTTAATAAGAGCTATGTTGAGCTGAGTTAGTGTAATTTTCCATCCTACATCTCTGAAGGTGCTGTATCATAACCTATACACTTCACGTTGTCACAGTCCATCCTACAAGACTGTAATAGAATCATAGAATGATAGAATCATTTGGTTGGAAAA
>VYZW01043616.1:3586-15244 GCA_013401315.1 Balaeniceps rex | reverse complement strand
ATTGTTTTATCTCCGAGACACTGTGTTAGCATTTTTCATATTTGATTGTTGTTTTTACTACCTTGAATTACTTAGAGTTATCAGCAAAATTTGACACCTCTTCCACTCTCCAGTCATTTCTAAATACATTTAATAACACAGTGGGATTCAATCAGTGATTTCCCTCCACTTTGAAGACTAGCTATTCTTTTTTTAAACCTTTTTAGTCAATTTTTATCAACATAAGGATGTTCCTATATGCCCTACTGCATCCTGCCTTTCTTTAAATATCTTTTTGGCATTCAAACACTGGACTTTATGAACTGAATCTTTCTTGTCTGTGTCTCCAGTGGCTTGTTGAAAGAAATCTAATGAAGCATGACTTCCCTTTACAAAAGCAATGATGACTCTTGCCAGTGTGTTTATGCCATTGTTTGCTTTTTTTTGTTTAAACACAGCTACCAATTTGCCTATAAAAAATTTCAGACTTATTGCCCTGCTGTCCTCAAGTCCATTTGGCATATTTCATTCTTCTGGCACTGAGGCAGCTTGAACAAGAACACTGTAGCTAATGGCTCAGCTGCATTCATCCCAGAGTTCTTCTAGATCACCTGAGTGAATACTGTCTGGTCCTAGCAGTTGGTCACTTGTCAGTTTTCTTTTATAACTTCTCTGCTAGCACTTCTCTGTGGTGGTCTTGTGTTCCAAGAGCTCTTTTTATGCTTTGATCTTCTGTTAACTCTACAGAGATACATTAACGGGTTTACTGCTTCTGATTTGTTTGAAAAATAACTTATTACTGCCTTTTATGCCTTTATGCAAGTGTTCCTCAAACTCTGTTGGCCTGCGTCATTCTGTTTTTAAAACTAACATACCATAGTTGACATATTTTTCTGTTTTCCTTCTTTGAACAGACTTCTTGAAGAATGCCATTTTCTTACAGCCTTCTTTCTCTGCAGCTTAANAGGGACAAGCGTAAGAGCAATGCAATTACATAGGGGTGCTTCCTTGGTTCTACCCAGGTGGCAGGGATCACAATTTGGACAAAGATTTGCAGTTCTCTATATGAATGTCACCNATGGATGGCATACATTTCCTTTGAACCCCTAATATTATATCTTTTTATACAGTTTTTGTGTTGTCTATAAAAACATTTTTCCATGTTTTGCTGCATCTTTCTATGCTCGTAATATGAAAACTAAGCTAGCTAGCTAAGAAATTTCTTGCTTCAAATTAGATGTTCCCGTCAGAAATGTTGTTGTTCTCACCTATTCATGAAAAATAAATCAGTAGTGTTTACCTCGTTTATTATTCATGTACCAAGTTTTATGGTAGCTCATGCCAGGCAATGATTCTAAAATACTCTTGACTCGAAGTAATACAGTGTACATAGAGTGTAAATTTCTAGCATTAACAAAGCAAATATCCTATTGTGCTTGATTGGAGATTTTCTTCTAAAATTCCTGTCCAAAGATAGCTTGCATTACTTACGTACCTTTTTAACAACAGTGTTAGGAGTTGTTCAGCTTTGAAGAAAAAAACACTGGTGACAGTACACATCTCTCCTATGTGCTGTATTATAGGTTAGTTTGATCTAAACGAGAAAGACATTATATTAAAACAATTCTGATATTGGGGCTGACAAGGTCAGAAAAGATCTTCAGGGTCTGAATACCCAAAGGTGTTTTTTCTCACTATTCCAGCTGGTGGGTTGGACTTAAATATTCTGCTTAATTGTAAACTTTTTCTAATTTATTTTTACTTGTATTCAGCATATATTTCTTTGTTATTATGTGATTATTGTCTTTTGGCTTCACTGGTCTTTTTTCTTTAGTTTTTCTTATTTTTGCTTTTTTAATCTATTATTTTCACATCTCACTAAATTTCGCTAGGCTAAATGAGTTTTATTCATCTAGGTTTTTTTCTTCTAAAGTGGTATCTACATACTCTAGATCATACTAGTAATTCTACTCTGTGTCTGTTCTTAGAAGACTGATTCCTACTGGAACATGGATGAGCAAGACTAATCATGTTAATAAGTCCATTATCAAGCCTATTATCCTATCTCAAACTGTGGTACTTAAGGAAGAGTTTATTAAAAGGGCAAACAATAGTAACACTTTCCCAGAACACACTCCCACCCTTCTGCAATTTGAAGTTCGGGGACTTCTGATTCTTGCTTGCCAGAAATGATGGCTGTGTGCTTAGTACCCCCTTCAGGGATTATTCCCCCATTTGCCCAGCAAAACTTTGAATCCACATAGACTTTCGCTAAGAGTTTCACTGAATTAATTGCAGAGTGTACTCGCATCTTAGTTTCATTCTTGTGTTGTAAAATGCCTTTTCCCTGGTAGTGAGTCAGGTTGGAGGGAGGACATGGATCACAACCAGTATTTTTTAGAACACCTGTTCACTATACTGTTGTAATTAATAGAATAAAGCTGTTGCTGTTAATAGCTGATAACCACACACAGTGCCATCACTTAACACACTTACAGTTGGAGCTTACAGTTGGGAGGCTGACTCCAACTGTATACTCCAACAAGTGTAATGAAGGCTTTTACTGGCATTCCAATAGCTTCAGAAAGTCTTGCAGAAGGTCCTTTGCTTCATGGGGATATATATACAATCTTGTCTTCCTTGTTTGCATAGAGTAGCCGTCACTCTCTTGGATGTTGTCTGAGTCATACAACCTGCCGCTGGTACCAGCGTGTGCTAGTGGTAGTGTACAGATTCAGCAGACCTGTGGTATTCTGAACTGATCATATTTTGCAGGTTCAACAGGACCGCCAGTCCCTAGAGTTTACCAGCTCTTGGGAAACTTTCACACATGACCTTCTCAGCATGCACTCTCCATCTCTTTGGCCTGCTTTTTCCTGGTGACTCTCTCCATCTAATATTGTAAGAATCTATGTAACCCATTCACGCAAACTCACCTAGGAAGGGTCCTTTATACCACATGATTTTACAGAATTCTCCTATCCCTCCTGAGTTGTCTTTTTTTGCCCCCCTTGAAAAATCCTACTATTATATAGTTAGTTCTTCTATGGTAGTAATTCAAATTCTGAATCCTTCCATAATGCTTCTCAGTTCTATCATATTTTCTGATGGAAGATCCAAAACTGCACCCAGCATTCCAGATGTGGACACACCAGGAATTTATAAATACACAATGTTTTCTGTGTTGTTCGCTTCACAGTGGTTCCTAATTCTTTATTTGATTCCTGTGTGCTTGTTGATTATCCTCTACCGAGCTGATGTTTTCATAGAATTATCTGTCATTGATAATACCATCTCATTATGGCAAAAAGGAGTGAAGATAAAGGTGAACTCAGAGTCCATCATTTTATATGTAAAATTAGATTCTTTCCTACATTTCTTTTATCTACATTGACGTTCCTGTACTGTTTTACTACCACCATGACTTGGTCTTCCAAGCTCCCCTTCCAGTTCCTCACAGCTCCTTCATGATTATACAACTCTGAATAGCTTGGTATCAGCAATGAACATTGTCACTTCATTATTCACTCATTCTTCAGACTTTTTTTTACATATATGTTGAACAGCCTGAAACGATCACAGACTGACAGGAATTGTACAGTTAATGTTAGTTTGACCAGAACCTTATCTAGTATTTTCTCTCATCTCCTTCTGGAAGTAGCTTTTCTGATTCTTGTCATTTACCCTTCCTTTGGCTGCTTTATGTTTTGCTTTTCTTTTGTGATGTTGGTCTAGATAAGTCATTATACTTTCCTGAAATGTGACTTCTGAAATCATAGTTTGCTCCCATGAGTGGAGAATTTGCGCTTACTGATGTTTTAAGAGCTTTGATGAAATAAAAAGTTAGAGTATACTTCTGTTGTTATTATTTATACAGTTAACATTTCCACTGGAGGTGAAAATATAAATGTCAAAACCATTCTAAAAAAAATGGCAATTACAGCATGAGATGAGAGGTTTAGTTTTTATATACCTACAGGAACCTGAAACTGCTGTAACACTTTTTTTGTTTTTGCTAAAACAGAATGGTGAATCAAACCATTTATAATAGCATTAACTTCCAGAAAAAATATTTTCAACCAGTCTTTATAATTCCAGAATTAGTGGAAACATTTATGTCTTTAGATTCTTCCATCAAGGCACAGGGAAGTGAATTATTGAAAAGATAAAAATAAATTTGTTTGCTTTCTGTCAGAGTTCATATCCACAGCCAACCTTGATAGAAGACCAGAATGATTTAGACAAGTTTGCTTTGGAGATTCATAACATATGCTTGCTGGACAGAATTGAGTTATCTCTGCTCTGGAGAGTAAGTTATTGTAGCAGGAGCTGACAGAGATGAAGATAACTGAGGGAAATTCAATTACCTTTTAGTGTTTTCCTTCTAATAGGATTCTTAATGTGAAAAAGATCCTTAGATGATGCGCCTATGTTGCTTTGTGAGATCTGCTTTGATACCTGCATCCAGAATAAAGTGAACTCTTCTTTTCAGGCCTTCATTAAGGATGAAATATGCATCTGATGGCTAAATGGGTGTTAACTTTTGATCCAACATATTGTCATTTGTAGCCCAGATGTATTTGACAGTCTTTTGGCAGTAGTCTTGAATATTCTCTCAAATGCAGTTTCATTTTCAGAAGTATTGTTTTTATGCGAGAAGCTTGTTCACAACAGGAATTGAAGAAAGAGGTCACAAAACTGTAAAATATTTCCCCATATTCTAGTTCTGTTTCTGCATGTTTGTTTTCTCATTTGACTTTTCCTGGCAAAAGCACCTGAGTTGCAAATACTGCTTATGACTGACCTGAGTTTAGGCTGTTGGGTTAAAGCCCATTCCGCTTGACTATAGCTGGATTTCATGTGAAACCTCTGCAGTTCTGAAGTTACCAGGGTAGACTCGTGCATACAGGTATTAGGATGCTATTATTTGTGTTACTTAAAAAAATTGAAATTTTTTTATAATGGCTGATGGTCAAAAGGAAAATTTAGAAGTGACTCTATGAAACCAATTTGTTCTGCAGCTGTATGTACAAAAACATACCGCGTACAAGTTTGTGTACCTTCAATATGCTTTCTTTTACTGACCCATTAAACATCTGTCTGTAACTGAATGTAGTTACGTGTATATCCTCCAAAAGTTTTTATTTTTAAAACTCTGACCCTTATCAGCTTTGGAAAGTAAAGTCCACTTTTTATCTGGAGGATTTATCCAAGCACTTGCACACTGATATTTCTGTAGAAGAATGGGAGAACAAGTATCTTCAAGCAACCCCAAACCAGTTTGAATGTGCCTAAAAGCCATAGCATACCTGACCTATAGAAGCCTGTATTGAAAATCTAGTCCATAGTTTGACTAGTTACTTGTCTTGACCTATGGCTTCTTGATTATTAGCTTGTTTGTACTCAAACTGTAGTATGCATAGACTCATCTTGTAGCTAGTGCAGCCTCCTCATTTAGGCATGACAAAGTTTGATTCATGAAGGTTTATTTTTTGATGTTCATGAAGGTGGCTTATGAAAATCAACTTTGGGGCAATGTGGGAAGTAAAAGATATTAAAACATAGATACTGAGATGTTTAGAAAAGTTCATCAGTAGAGCCTGACGGCATTTACAGTTAAGTTTTTTCAATGTTACCTATATTTCTTAGTCACATAGAGTATTTTTCTTTTTCATTTATTGGAATATTATTGAGGTGGAAGTTGTGCAAAATATTGCATCTAGTGTAATAGTTTATTCTGAATTGGTATTTCTCATTCCAATGAAAGATTCAGCCTTTCATTGAGAATGCTCTGTTCTGAATACAAAATATAGCTACTGTGCTGAAATAAATACCTCCATGAGTGATGGTAGAAAACAGACAGTAATAGTTTAAATAAGGATTTTACAATTAAATTGCTAAAATGATCTTTATTTTGTAGTAGATGGGGCTTGAAGTCTGTCTGGGATCCAGGGAGGGAAATGGTGGAAAGCTGTAAAGCCACACCCAGCCAAGGGTGACATTCCTGTTAATCTTTTATAAAGGTAGCCTTTTATTTCCGAGTAGACCTATATATCTTTCCTGGAAAGGGAACAGGACTGCATTAATCAGAATTCTTAACAGGAACTGAAAGGTCCTTTCACATTGCAAAGCAGTGAGATGGAAGTGGCGGTCCAGCTTTTCATCTTAACTTTCCTATATTAGCTTTTAAATGGGAATCACTATAATAGATGGTTTGAATCTTTTTCGTCCTGCTTCATGTGATTCTTTTATAGAAATGTTCACAGAATGAGTCTGCCTACTAATTTTTCTCTTTGACCTAAATAGGAGAAAACTGAACCAATCCCTTTGAAATGGTCTTAGATCATGAAAAGGAAGATCTATCAGGCAGTTAAGTTGCTCTTCAGATGATCACTGTGTTGGGGAAGGTGCCAAGTGACTTAGAGACCTCTGGGTTTCACTGTTATTCTGAAGTCCTACTGAAAGTGGCATAGTCAATCCTTAAAAAATCTTACCATTCAGAAAACCAAATTGTCCTCACTGTTCTGTTTCAAACAAGGAAGAAGATAAGTTTCCTGATACTTTCCTCACCACTCCTCCCTCCCACCTTTTTCCTGCTCACATTTCTAGGTCCCTGTTGTTAATTCACTTTTTAGAAAATGCATCTTCAAAGATTTCTGGCCATCTTAAAAGAAAAGATTTAGATATCTCTTGGAAGTAGGGCTTGGAAGGCGATGATAGTGACTATAATGATAAGCAGTGCAAGTGCTTTGGTCATTCTTACACTCTTCTTTCTTTGTGCCCTAGCGTCAAGATACTGTTTTTTCATCAAAAGTTTGTTGGAACAAATTCTGGGTCTAAGTAGTTATGGCATAGTGGATTTTGAGATGTTCATGCTTCTTCCATCCTTCTTCCTGCCTGTCCTTGCGGAAACTTGGGATTTAAATCTCATCAAACTACCCTGAATTGTGTGTTGCCCTTAGAGCAATTTGAGATTCTGTCTTTCGTGACTGATGCCAATTCTTGCCTCAGAAATATTTAAGGGAGGTGACAGACAAAGCAAGCAATAATGCTCAGTTATTGGATGGGTTACTGTATTATAGAGAACATATGCCAATTGTGAAACAAATTTTCTCATAACTTGGGACCAGAGACTTACAAGACACTGTCACGGTGCCAGTGGGGCCAGCAGTGCCCCGCAGTGACTAAGTTGAGCACCCACTGCAGTACCACAGCCTCCTGGGCAGGAGCTCACCAAGTGTCTCCAACCTGTCACCTACCATGTGAAGAGCAGGGCAGCCCTGATGAGGGTGTCCAGGGCCAGCACAGACCTCCCACAATAGGGCAGGGCCACAGAGCCAGGGCCAGCCTGAGGCTAGGAAGCCCGCTTGCCCCATGGCTGGGGGCCTGGGAAGGATCAGGGAGCCCACAGCAAAGTGGTGGGCATCGCTAGGATGGGGGGTTGGTCCTGGCCTCTGGCCAGGCTGTGGGGCAGCCTCTCTCCACTACCACCAGCAGGACAGGGTCTTCCTCAGCCATGCTGGCTCTATGCTGGCCCTCAGCCCTGAGAGGACCTTACTCCACCTACAGACATCTCTCAGTTATCCTACCATTAGTCCTGAATGTGTTAAACATTTACAGAAGAAAAAGTGAGATATTCTGACTTCTGAAATATCGTTGCTTATTTTTTCCTGCACTGCCTGTTAGAAACCCCAAATATCTCATTTCTAATAGTCTCAAAGCCAGCATCACCCATCTTGGCATTGGACCAACACTGTTTTGCAAGGCAATTTCATATGGTTGGCAGCAGAGGAGGGAGGAACGTTTCTCAGGTTATTTTTGAATGGCAGTTCTTTGAAGCTACTCAGAAATTTGGAATATTAGAAGTAGACAGAGGTAGATTATTGGCTAGAGTGTAACTGAAGCTGTTAAAGTGCATGAGAAATGTTGTTACATGACGCTTTGGTATGTCCAATACTGTCACTTACATATGTTTTATATAATGTATTATTTCAGTAGTTTGTTTCATTTTTGTGCGTGCTTGGTGGAAGCTGGTGATTTTGATTAGTCGCTGTACTTTCTTTCAATACCTATAGTGTTAACAAGTGAACTGTAATTCACGTCAAATCCCAGATTCTTGTTTTAAAATTCCACAGAATTTGTGTTGCTTTTTTATCCTGCGTGGCTATTGTGCTCTAAACATAACAAGCTCCGAGTATTGGATTTGTTATTTTACGCTGAATTAAAGTCAATTAGTGAAATCTAGTTAAGCAGGATTTGTGCGGTTGTACTGTCTAATCTGTTTTGTGCCATTACACCAATGTCCGTGAGTTCAGCTGTTTGTAGCAAATGCTGATAACTGTTATTGAGCGGTGGTACGAAACACCCTCATACCATCTAAAAAACCCAACAAAACCAACCAGACAGAAAAACCTTGCACGATGAACTGGAACAAAGCCAAAAATAAAATTACAACAACATCAGAGCCTTGGAATAGGAGCTTTCTTAAGTTGTGGTATTTAATTTTGAAATGAGAAATAAACAGAAAACTCATGGAATGGATCTTATATTCTTCTCATGAAAATAAATATGTTTATGGAGTATTCTTTCTTTCTTTTTTTTAATGTTAACAACATAAAGGATGATTCCAGTAGAAACTGCTTGGTGCTACATAGTACTTCATTTCTCTGAAGGTAGCATCTGTGGTAGTTGCAATACTGACTCTTGCATCATTGCTGTCTTTTCATTTAAACCAAGTGAGCAAGAAAATACAAATTTTAAAGTAATTGTTACGTAGTATTTTTAATCCTTGTTCCATATCGCTCAGTATAAGGATCTAGAGTTGCATGAATGAGCGTTTTTAAGTTAGACTGCTGTAAATAAAGCAGAGACTGTTGTCTTCTCACACTTTAAATAGTCAGAATATTTCAAACGCTGTCATTATATGGATAATAAAATCACACAGTTTTAAAAAGAAATTAAATTATCCTCCCCCAACAATTTTTAGAGCCAAATGTCAACCTTTCAAGGGTGGTAGAACTTTTTCTGAACAAAGAATGTTAATTAAAACCCAAACCTATCTCATGCTGTTCTGAAATTCCAAAATTGTGTTACATAAATTCATGAGAACCAGTCACAAAGGAAAAAGCCTCATACGCTAGTTGGAATGAAATACTGACTACTGAAAAAAGGAGAGGGAAAAAAAATGAAGTTAAAATAATTTGCTTTTCATAGTTGATGCTATAGGAATTCTGACAGGAGGCTTTAAGTTAAGGCAGAGGTTAAGCTGAAGCTGGGATTGTGACTGCTTAACATGTTTCCAAAGTAAGTGGCTAGGAATGATTTTAAAGAATAACTGCAATAAGAGGCCATATTTTAATAATCCTTCCCATTTGCTTCTGGATTTTTTTTTTTTTAATCTTTGCCATTTCGTCATCATCTTAATCAAAATATCCTGCTTTTGAAATACTTGGTCCTCCAAAGAATAAGCCTCTCAAGAATCTTAGTTTACCATAAGGTGAAGAGCAAGTTTAGAGTGTAAGTTAGAAACTTGTGAATCAGCAGCACTGAGCATGTTATTTTTGAATAGACTTTTAAATAAAATTCCATGTAATACTTCTTTTTTCACAGATTCTCTGATAGTGATTTGAAATTCCTCTGACGAAAAAAAGAAGCCCTTAATACTTTTCATTAATAATGAATTAAAATGTTTCTGCAGATACAGATGAAGGTGCAATGACTTAATGCCTGAAACTTTTTTTTTTTCCTCTGTGTGTGGGAAGGAAGTGCTTTGCCAGCAAACATGTTTGTCTTATTTAGCAGTGTTGCTCAAGGATATGTGAGAGTCAAGGTGATCATTCTCCACTGTGAGAAGCTGAAAAGGTCCTGAACTGTCAGAGATCAAGTCCACTAAATTAGCTCTTGGACCAAGCATGATAGAAGGTGGTGGAGGACAAATGGCTTACCTTTTGGGTTGTGAGTTCATGTTCATGTCTGAATGTTTCATAGCTGAGGTTTCACAAAAGGTTTGCCAAATATGGCACAGAACACTTCTAAAGCTCCTCCTGTTGCTGGCGCAGAATGATAGGTGATTTGTCCTACCTTAATTACCATTATGTATCCCTGTGTATACATAGATTTTATTGTGTGCTGATGGTATTTTTCCCTTTGTTTGTTTTTAATGCCTAGTGAGTACTAGACTACTATACAGAGTAGAATACTTTCAAAACGTGCCTTTGATTCTGTTATCAGGGTACAGAACAAAGTTACAGAAAGGCAAACTACAAATATCTCCCCCCTCCCCGAAGTGTCTTAAGTGACATCTTAAGGAGTCCAGTCAGGTCTGAAAACAACTTGGTATCCAAAGTACTGAAGCTTATTAGAGATGTGCTTGTCATTGGCATGCAACCAGTCATGGCAAGATAGGAAACTATCACACGTAAATGTCTTGTTATCTCAAATTAATGTGATTTCTCTGTTCTTTGTTCATGAGTTGGTATATTTTGATACATTCTGAAGCTTCTGGATTAAAATCAGAGTTGTGTTCTCCAACCAAGACACTAAACAGGGAAAGCTGAAAAGTACTTGACTTGAGGGGAACTATGTAGAAAATAGAAACAGAAACACAGACCCCAGGCTGCAGGGATATCTCAAGGGGCTAATCTTTCCATCTTTTGGAACTCTGGAACTTTACATAATCTTGGAAACTGTTTATGTAGAGATTTTGGCTGGAAATGAATTTGCTTTGCATGTGTTTTGCAAGTTTATAAGGAGATTTAGTGAGTGTGATGTAGCAGGAATATCAAACAATAAATAACAAAATCAGCAGAGGTATGTTGATTATTTTTGCATTGTATTCTGCATATAATATGAATGCGAGTTCTTATCTGATAATAAAAATGAATCCTATATTGGAGTATACATTCCTGTAAGGTAGGTGTTGAGACAATTAACACAAGTCATGTGTTAAATAATAATATTCATAAGTATTTATAGCTATGTCTTTTATAGCTATAAGAATGAAATAATTTTAACTCATGCAAATGCCTTTCACTTTGTTATAGCTAGAGGCTAAAGCCGTATTTATATATTGAAGTGGTACAAAGTATTTTGTAATAAGGTTCCAAACTATCTTTCAGTTTATGTGCTTATCATCTGAATCTTTCTGGCTAAATTTTTCCATTCTTTGTACTCTTGGATGTTGAACTACTTTAATGTTTAGATTTTTTTTTTTCTTGGTTTGGAAAAGAAGGTTGGCAAAATGTTTCCAAATTAAAACATTAAAAAATATTACTACTTTTTATTTCATTGAGAATAGAATTTTTTTCCATGTTTTGAGGTATTATTGTTTCCCCAATATCAGAAATGTACCTTTTGCCCCTATTATAAGAAATGATTCAGAATTCATCTGACACAAAACTTGTGGAAAATTGCTGTTTATGTAGTACCTGTAAGGGCTTCTTAATTAGTAAGTTGCATTGTTCAAAAATACTCAGTAGTGTGTGTTACCTGCTGTTAGAGACTTAATTTAAGGTTTATCTGTGCCATCTGAACTGCATGTGAGACTCAATCTGTTCAAGTGTCACTCCTGTGCCAAGTCTTGGTGCTGTAAGTTGTAAAAGAACTGTGCTGGCAGTAGGGTGTCTGGAAATCTGAATCCTAGGGAGGTAATTATTTGGCTGCTGGGGCCAAAGCTGCTGG
>VYZW01043598.1:0-23851 GCA_013401315.1 Balaeniceps rex | reverse complement strand
AAAAGTAACTCTAACTCAGCTGAAACCAGGACATGGAGATAATAAGGTGGTTGTGCAAGTTTAAGTGTCATGTCTCTAAAAGTTTTGTACAGCATAAAAGCAATAGGCTAGATTTTCTTGTATCAGTATAGATTGCATCAGTGTAGAGGATCTGTTTTGTCTAGCTTTTTTTGCCTAGAGTATTTTACTTTCAGCTGCAGAATTAAAAGTTAAACATTTTGTAGTACAAAAACTGTAGTTTTACTTATCTCATGGCTAAAGTATTTACATTTTCACTAGGGGACAAATGATCAAAACAGTATAGCAAAGGTTCCTGTAAGATGTTTTCTCTTGCACATGAAATGCTGTAGGTCAATCTTGTGGCAAAACATAGTGAAAATTAACCAATGGTTAATCAGCTAAAAAGTTTAATTGATCTATTAACTAATTAACATTTAGCACTTAATTTTCACAAAGGATTTTTGTTTGCCGTATCCATATTATGATGAAGCTATTTAATGATACACTGAGGAGTTCTACTTTCTTAGAATAACTGATTAATAAGGCAGTCATAATACTGTGGATTTATAAGCCATACTTCATACCAGAATTATATTTATTTCTGCATATATTGCACACAGCTAACTCACAATTCCCTCTTTTCCCCACCCTAAAGGTAGAACAATATCTCACAAAGATACTGTATTTTCAAAACAAAGAAACCTGTTGTATGATTGACATTTTCTGGAAAAGTTAAAAACAAATGGTTCAAATATAGGAGCTAGTTTTTGTCTTACCTTTATAGGTAAGATCTCTTTGAATGTTCATAAATAAGATGCAAATAGAGCTATAGAAAGATATCAAATGCAATCTAAGGTAAATCACTGTACCATATTATTTTGTGTTTAAAAATGAGACTTCTATTTATAAGGAGAGGAACAAAACAGCGGATTCTGTAATTTCCAAAGATGTTCTTTTTTCACAAAAGCTATCTTCCACTCTCTGAATAATCTGCATCTTTTTCCTCTCTCCATGAATTCTCAAAATCTATTCAGACCTTTCAGAGAAAAAGCAACTTAGACATTTGAATAGGAAACACACAAACATGAAGTTTTAACACTGTGCCCATATAGTTTTCTGTAAAACTGCCGTCCTAGGAGTGCAGTTCAGCTCTAGTTTACATTCTGATTTTTAGATAGGAAATTCATTTATTGAAATGAAAATAAAACATTTCAGTCATACCAAATTGAAAATATAATCATGTATCTCAATCTGTGAAGTGTTACTGGGGCTCTAATCAGAAAGCATTATGTAATAAGCTTAAGTGCATTTCTGCTGATATTTTCCTCATCAGTGCCTCTGATTTAATTTCTGTATTTGATTAAGAAGGGCAATGATGTAGGGACTGGTATCATTTAGGAAAAAATTAAAGGATGAATATGCTTGTGAGAAAAAATACCTTACTTTTAAAACTTTTATCTGCCCCTGTTATTTAAAATATTATTCTACATTCTGTCCTATCACTCTGCCTTGACCTAAATGTACATGATTTCAGATCTGTATCATTGCATTAAAGAAATGGGGAACATGTACAATTATTTTGGTTTAAGTAATTGTTGGCCCGGTTCCTACATTACACTTGTTTGTGCAGCTAAAGATGTACTTGTCTGAGGGAGAATTTCCAACATTCAGCAGATAATTAAGGGCTTGGTTTTTGTTGCCTGTCAAAATCAATTGAATGCTTAATTGTCCTAATAATCTAAATTTTGTGAATTGAGAATTACAATTTTAGCAAGAAGTCTATGAAAAGTATATATTTCATACATGTCCGCTTTCTGTTGTGTTACTTACAAAGACAGGACTCCCTAGATAGCCGGGGAACCTAGATAAGATAGCGATTCTAGAAGATTTAAGGTGATTATAAATACTACCTGCCAGTAGAAATTCAACTATCATTCAACTTCCGTCTCCTCTTGGGTCCAGACAAGCGGTGCGTCTGCTCCACACTCTCCCGTGGTTCACAGCAGGAGCTGGTAGGTAGAGGGTGGTGCGAGACTGGTGGGTATGTATTTTGCACAGCGCTGCACTTGACTCCTCACCTTCTTGGCTTGCGAGGTCCCTGGCAAAGGCAAGGCACCGACTTGGAGAGGCATTCCTGATTTTTGGGCTGTGGTGCAAAGACGCTTAGTCTGGCCATGTGCTGGGCCAGCTTGGCCTGGCAGAGCTGTAGCTATCGGGTCCATGAGATGATGTGATCATGCTCTTTCCTGAGCTGGGAGCAGCAGGGCAGCGTGCTGGGTCACACAGCGGCTGGAAACGCTGGTGGGCCGGAGTTCACTCTGTATTTCAAAGGTGGATAATTTGCAGATGTAATAATGCAGCTGTGGCTAATTGCAAATTTTAATTTTAGTTGTCATTGCAAACCTTAGACAAGATTGAGACTTTTGACTCTTTAAGAAAGGAAAGAAACTTACCACTTGAAACAGTAACGAAGCAAAGCAAATAGCCTTGGAGCTGTTGCTGTAGACAGGCCTAGAAAGGACTTTCCACAGAAGAGCTGTATGAACTTTTCTTGCTACTCAGTATAATTTTCAAATGCCTGATTTCATCTCAATTACTGCACTCCCATCTATTTAGTTGACTGCTCTTCACAGGAAATAATTACTATGTCTTTTTTCTCCCCCAAAGTGCTATTACCTTATTGCTGAGAGATAGTCTGGTATTTCTAATAGCTTCCGATTCTAAGAAATACTGGGAAAAATACATACATGCATACAAACAAACTTTTAAGTGCTGTGTATATAATTTTCTTTCTTGTAAATGTAGTTAATTACCTGGCCATTGCACCAAGTGGATTACAGACCTGATCAAATATCCACAGACTTTAGTATAAATATCTCCATTGGACTAAGAGAACAAAAAGAATAAAATCCAAAGGGCAGTATGCCAGTACCAGCAGCTCTTAATTATGATATGGACCGCAAAACCTGTCCTGAAACCAGAACTACTTGTCCGTCTTACACTACCAGCATTCTTTTCAAGAGAATCCAAGAGTTTCAAAGCAATACATGACCCTGTATTAAAGAGGAAAAGATGGTCAAACTGATAACACGTAAAGGGTTACCCCTGAATTGCAAGTTGCTGTGTGTGATATGGTCAAGTGGTGTGCTTTGTCTTGGTTATAGTCAGGAGGGCAGGTGATTTTTGAAAGGCACATGTGTATGTTAAGGAAGAGAGTTCACTAAAATGAATAAATCCAAACTGGCTGTTGGTGGCTACTTGGAAACAGAAAATCAAACTCCTTCATGGCATGTGGCAACAACTGAGCTCGAGGCGCTGTGGGTTCATCAGTAGCACATAGCAGTTGCTGAACAAGAACATGCTGGCACTCAAGTATTGTCATTGTATCATGTTGCTGGCAGGCATCTCAAGAAACATTCTCTGCTTGATGTCATTTGTAAGTTTAATAAATGTACTTCCTACTCTATCATCTGGGCCGCTGCTGAGAATATTAAATAGCACTAGACCCAGAAGGATCCCTCTGACACCTTTCTCTGTACATCCTCCCATGTACATCTCATTGTGAAGCACAACTGCTGCTAACAGAGACCCCTCAATGTCCCTTCTGCTATTTGTGTGCCTGTGCAAAATCATCACATCAGTGGCTGAGTAATTTTCGTTATAAATCTGACTAATTTTTGTTTATACTTTCCAAAACCCTCTAGAGATAACAGCCAATTTCATTTAGCTGTATTTAAAACTTAAAATGGACGCTAGACGAAAGGAAAACCATTGTCTCGAATTGTGCCTTTGTTCAATGCATGTTACAATTGTAAATAGATCTTGAGAGTTCAGAGAAAATTCTGATATTGGGTTGTATTTAAAGCCTTTAAGGTCTTGAGAAAATATATTTGAAGGAAAGAATACATGTAAGTGTGTATATGTTTGTGTACTTTTCTTCAGGGAGGTAAGGCAAACCTCAGCTTAAACCTTTTTGCTGTTTTCATTAAGCATCTATGACTTCATCTTTTTAAATAAAGAAAAAATGGCTATACTGGAGGGGGGTCCAATTGTTTTTCAAAGTCCTCTTTAATTTGGAACTGTCATGAGGAAGAAATAGAAGCATCACTGTAAATGAAGGCTGTGATAGTTGTCAGCAGGCTGGAATCTCAGTGTAATTCAGAATACAGCTCTAGATTGAATTTCTGTCAGTTTACGTTGTCAGAGACCTCCCTCAAATACTGAAAAAGACCTGAGAGTACCTGTTTTCTCACCAGGGGAAAATTGTGTTGATTTTATACTTTTGTAAGTGTATATGGATTTCTATTTAAGTCACAGTTGTACCATGAATGTATCTGGCTATGTCAATCTAAGGTGTACATATTAGGTTTAGTATTTGCCAGCATCCATAATGGCAGTATGATTTCATTGCACAGTAAAATAACTGAAATCTCTCAGACACACTAGTTTTCATGGTTATTAAATGGTGACTTTTTAACAGCAACTGTAATTTCTAAATTCACAGCTTTATGAAAAATAATTACTAAATATATATTATGTACAGTAAGTTAAATAATTTTACAGTATTGTGGTGAAAATATACGGAGAATAAAAACTACAACAGGAGGTGTGCTAAGCAAATATTTAAAAGCACATTATGATGAATAATAAAGAATACATTGTAGTATTGAATGTTTCCAAAACTCATATGTGACTAGACTTAAGTGAACTCTTTCAAAATCTTCATCTAAAGAATAAGTCTGTATTCTTTTCATTGATTTAACAGTTCATGGAATCTCATAGCATTTTTATAAGTAAGCCATCGTCTCAAGTTTTCTTCCCAATTTCTTCTCATCAGTATAATTTTCACAGCCTGCATGATCTTTAGAAGTAAATTGTTACATTCAGTCCTTGAGCCAATGCACTACACTTTTTCCTCCTACCTTTATTTTTTTGCCACGCTTATAGATTTATGGCATCTGAATGTGTGCTGCCAGTTTTCACACATTTCTGTAAGACACACATATGTGTCTGTCTGTTTTCCTAAGGGTCTGCTGCATCTAACTTTGTTTTTAACTTTGTAATTTTAATCTTCTATTTGTACTTAAAATCTCAAGTTGGGACTGGTACTACAGCAGTAATATTTCTGGCTCCCTTAAAAGCAGTAAAAAAAAAAAAATAAATTCAGAGCTTATTTAGGGATGTGTTTCCAGTGAACATGTGCAGACTTAAGAACTGGGACAATGCCTGAGCTGCTTTGTGTTACCTGAAACCAGTTGGTTCCTTCAGCTCCGGTGCTGCTTCCTTGACTTCAGACACCTACACTGTCCCTTTCCTGTAGCTGCTTTTCCTTCCCACGGCTGCAGTGAAGCTTCCGAAGTGCATAGACATTGCCATCTTCAAGCTGTCGGCTTCATTTTTTTAGGCATAATGGCAACAGTTAAAGCTAGAAGCTAAGAGAGAGTGCACAAACTGGTGTACAAGACACGCAAGGTTATCAGACAATTACCAAAAAACAATTCAGAAACATCTGTCTGTTGTATGATAAAAGGAATGTTTCTTAGAGCCATCTGTCTGCTTTTGGATTAGCTTTAGATTGTGGAAATAACCTGCCTTTGATTAAGGTGATGGGGTTATTTTTCCTTATTACACCTGTGGCTAAAATTATGGAAGGGTTTAATACAACATATAATGATTCTGAAAGGGAAATATGTTTGTTTTAGACTAGAAATAATGGAAGAGATTAAGGAGCATTTCAGTGGTGAATCTCTTCTAGGGTTTTTGGGGTTTTCTTTCTTTGTTATTTTGGAACATTTTTACTGCCAGACTTGGGGAATAGTCAAAGCAAGTACTATTTCATCAAAATTTGTTTGCTTAATAGAGATTCAAAATTATCTGGCAGATATTTATTTCCTGCAGGGGTTTGTTGTTGTTGTTGTTTTGGGTTTTTTGTCCCTGTTGTAGTACTGGTGAATAGGCTTTCTTTTGAGAAACTGCTTTGTCCTGTTTTACCATTCTGAAGGTGTCTGAATTCTTGCACGTTAGGCAAGCGTCTCATTTTATTTCCTCCACTGTTCATTGGAGTTGAAGCCTATGCTGGTCTGTCAAGAGGGTGAGGAGAAGACATTTTTAAACAGAAGCAGCCAACAAGAATGAAAAGTGACAGCAAGTTGGGACTGTTGTCTCCCTGATGCAATGGGAGCAGGAGGTATGTTTTGCTTCAATTCTGAGAAGAGTCACCGCTGCTAACTGTCCTTGAGAGAAGCCCATAATGTACAAAAATGCTCTCAGCCCCATTGAGGAGTGGTTCTCTCGTACCTACAGATGACTGAAATGAAGCAGTGGTCGGCTCCTTTGAGACTTCTCCCTGGCCTTTTGAAATTATGCTTCTTCAGTAATTGTTTTGGTTTGCCCCATTGTTCTTTAAGTGGAGAGGAAGAGAAGAGGCCACAGATAAGGTCAGGATTTTTCTTTGTGAGAGTTTGGTATGACTGTACTGTTCTGAGTAAACAAAGGAGCGTTGTAAGAAGTAATACTTTGCTTTTCTGATTATTTTCTTAAATTTCGTTTTCTTACCTTCCAAATGGCCAGAATCTGCTATGGCTATACTATTTTGTTTCAGGGTTCTGGATGACAGGCGATGTTACTGATGAGAATCTTATTTCTAATGAACTGAACTGCACCAAACATGTCCAGTTAATACAAACCTTGTCTGCTGTCTTTTTAAGCCAAAATTTTGCTATTCAGCTACCTGATAAAGTATACTTAGAAGAATCTTCTATTGTTTTACTGTAAAACAAACAACTGCAGAGGCAAGAATTCAATGTCAGCATCACATAGCTGGTGAATATATATATTTTTACAAGCCTTCTGGCAAATAGAGGGTTTTTTCCTGTTATGGTGAAGCTGTTAGTACTGTAGTAAGTTCAAGTCAGTTTAGCAATTAAATGTTGCAGTACTTTTTATTTAAGGACTGTCTGCAAGACAGAAGAGATTGATTTGGCCTCAACTCAAGAACTGTGGAGATAGAACTAGGAATTTTATAGGATTTCCTTGCAAATGCCAGTTGTTAAATGGTCTACTGAATAATTTGAAGCTGAGATTTGTTCTTTGAAAATAATTTTTCCAGTAATGTTTGTAACAGATTAATTTCAAAATT
Source organism: Balaeniceps rex (assembly GCA_013401315.1). Lineage (NCBI taxonomy): Eukaryota > Metazoa > Chordata > Aves > Pelecaniformes > Balaenicipitidae > Balaeniceps > Balaeniceps rex. The sequence continues at coordinate 16,713 of VYZW01043598.1, read as the reverse complement.
TTCTGCACTGTTTTATTGTAGCTGATATTAACAAGAGAATATTTAGGTTGGTTTCTGTTTCTGATCCATATCCCATGTGCTCACGAAGATTATGCTCCTAACAGTGTTTCAAATAGTAGGTTCTATCATATCTCTATTATTTGTCTAGTTTCTTTGGCGTGATAGCTATTTCTCCTTCACTTCCTGACATTTATCATTGTTTCACTGCTTGACAGTGTGAAATTCTTAAACAGCAACCTAATGCCTATGAAGTCCCATGTTGACACAAACAAAAAAGGGACACTTTTCCACCTAAATGAAAGGATGGTGGGTAAATATATGTGTAGCTGTGAGTGGGGAAAGAAAGTATTGTGTTTCTGACTAGATTTTTTTTTTTCTTCTGTGTAGCCCTTTTATTGTACTTCAGTTCTTAGCCAAACAGTGTGTCACTGAGCCAGACTCTGATCTCTAAATAGGTGCCTTCCAGCACTGTTTATACTTTTCAGAGTCACAGTTCATTACTCTAACAGACACACCACGTCATTTTGCATACCCTTTACATACTATTTCCAAGTAAACAGCTCCCACTTCCAGGCCCATCTGCACTTTATTCTAGCCAAGAACAGTGCTTTTGCATGTTAAATTGTTCTGGCTGGACATGTCAACCAGAATGTAGCTCCCTTGCCTACCTTGCATCTGAAGTCAAAACCCGGTGGTTGACATCCTTCCACACCTTTAACAAAGAGGGACTGTTCACAGATTATATATTGAACTGTTGCAAACAGTAAGTGACCTACTAACCTTTGTATTTACTGTAATTTTCTACTTTAAAATAGGCTACTTTCATACATATCAGTGATAAATGAACTGAAAGTTGTACTTTTAAAGGATCCTCCTATTCTACTTTTCTAGATTTCCCTAGTTCTTTCCTGCAGTCAACTTTTTAGGAGATTTTTCCTATTGCTACTGTGTTGTGTTGGTATTGAGGTAATATGAGGCATTGTATACAGCGCAGTGGATGGAATGCCCACCCATCAAGCTCTAAATGGAGAATTAATAAGATACGGTTTCTATCCTCAAGAGCTTAATATGTATTAATAAACCAAAGGGTGAAAAGAAAAAGCTGAAGGGTTCTTATTGTTTGCTTTTTAATTAACTTGCTGAAGATCATAAAAAGCCCTGTAGTTGGCCGAAAAAAATAATCTTGTTTCCTGCTTCAGAATCAGTACATAACCATAACATTTTTAACCTCTGACCCAACATAGTTTTTAGTTTATAATAATACCGATAATTACAAAAGGAAAAAAAAAAAAATTCTTAAAGCTACGGTAAAATTTGTGTGGGATGATAATAGCTAGATTCAGGAAACGAAACTGCTTCATTGAAGATGTTTTGAGAGTCAGTATCATTGCCATTGGGTATTTAAGAAGGTTAGCTTTGTTTCCTTAATAGGTTTGGAGAATTAATGTAGGGTTTTTTCCTTCTTCCCTTTGTAACAAAGAAATAAGTTTGCAGAAAGAGTCTTTGAAGCCATCTGGCTTAATCAACTTTAAAGTCCTCCCATAAGGAAGTTTTACATGGCTGTTTTTGTTTCAAAGGAGTTAGATATGAGAAAAATAATATACGCCTTATTGGCTGGAGACTGTGTAGCAGATTCCCTAAGGCGACTGTCCAGTACAATGTCAGAAGCTTTGAGTTGTCCAAGCTGTGAAGGGCTCTGAAGACTGCCTGCAGACTGGACTGCCTTTTTTACAAAAGAGCTCCGGAGTTTGTTCTGATGTCTTTAATGGTAACCCTAGAAAAAAGAAGAAAAAATAAATTTAAAAACCCCTATGTATATGAGGATCAACTATTCCACCTCATTGTCCCTCAGAAGTGATTTGTTACCTCATGTCAAGTTTCAGTCTTGAATGAGGAAAGAGCTGTACAATTCATTCTGTTGAGATGTTTGGACCATTCCCTGAAGAAATTTGTTTTTCTACTGTGACAGAAAAAATTCAGTTACTTTCTTTTTTGTGGAATAGTTATCTGCCAGTTATTGATTGGAATCAGATCAGCAGAAGATCAGATGAGTATCAGAACCAGAAACAAGGGTTAAGAGGGTGGACGTAGGGATGGGATGAATGAGGAAGCAGGGAGCAGCAGCAAAGTGATAACCCAGGGTTATACCCTTTGTGTGTCAGACTGGCCCACTAGAGTCTTAAGGTGGGTGGCAAAGGAGTTCTACCTATCATTCAGACAAGGAATTGTTAATTATCAAATTGTGTATAGAAAATAGCAACTTGATGTTTTCATTTCCACAGTACTTTAGCTAAAGTTGTGCTAGAAGCAAGCCACTTTCGCAGGGAAAGAAGTAAGGATAAATTAATTCTATCTACATTACTCCTAGGAGGAGCTGAGTTGTAAAAGCTCAGGTGTTCCCCTTGGGAATGGGTTCTTCCCAGGGAATGCATCCTGAGCCACAGAGTATGGAGGGAGACAGAATCCTTCTGGAAATGTGTATTGGGAAAATATATAATATCAGCAAATGAGCTGGATACAAGGAGAGAGAGACCTTTTGGATTTAATGATAACGTAACACTTTTACTTTGAGTCATCTATTCTGGATGTTGTTGATAGCTACATTAGCAGTTTGCCTGAATCTGGCTTTAAGGTAGGGATGGTTTTGAGGTAAATATTAGCAGCAAGTCGTTCCTCACCCATTGATGGAGTTGATCTTTTGGGGAAAAAAATCTCACCAGAAACAAACACACCTCCCCTCCCCAATTCACCAGCTGCAGAGCTGACCTTATGCTTTTCTTGATAGCCAGTTAATATTTGTCTCCTTTTGCAAAATGTGACAGCTTCAACAGAGAAAACAAAGCTCTTAATAAACAAAGTTTCTTAATAACACTAAGCCAGTATGTTAAAGAGCCAGTCAAGCTGCTGCTACAGTGTATATCGAAGGTTAGAGGGATGGTTCATGCCAAGTCTTCTCTTGAGAGCCAGAGGATCTGAAGAGACAAGGATTGTCCCTGGCTCCTTTTTTGCATGGAAATATGACAAGTCTTGGAAATCTGGACAAATGAAGTCGTCTTCTCTGTGGGGCAGACCCTCCAACTGTTGCCAGCACAGAATTTCCCAAGCCTCTCACAGGGCTGAAACAAATGGGATGCTTCATCAGGAGAGCGGAGCAGGCACCTCGGGTCCCCTAAGGGATGTGCACTGGAGAGCAGCGGTCTTAAGAAGGAGGTGTTGCTGTCTGTTTCTGGCTAAGCAGATCTGTGCTTATCCTCTCAATCCCTGGGAATTGAATCTTTACAGTGACTCTTCTGAAGGCACAGGAATCGTCTCTCTACAAACTTCAGTTTTGATTTTGTTTTAAGCTTATCTGGAGAAGGCATCCTAAATGCATTTAGTCAGAGACATGATTCTTCATATAGCATCTAATTACTTCTTTAGGAATGTGAAGAAGAAAATTAGTGTAATGGGTATAGCATTGTATTCACAGGGTGCTTAGAGTGTCCTCTGAATATCCCCTGGACCCAACTGCTATGCGGCCCTGCCCTGCAAGAAGACTCTTACATCTTGAATACAGCTATTTTACATGGCAATTGCTATTGAGGGGTGGGGTGGTGTTCTTGCTTAGCTCCAAGGACAGACTCTACAAGACTGGTGTGTTTCCATGGGCTAGCAAACACAGAGGACACTGGCTAAAACCTCGAATGGGTCTGAAGAGAACCAGTTTTTGTATTCTACTGTTATATTTTTTAAAACTGTTTATTTTAGGGTTTATTGTCTGATATCCCATTGCAAGTTTTTTTTCTTCTTTTTGGGAGGTTTTTTTTTTGCTTTGGTTGGAATTCAAATCTACAAAATGTTTGATTTCTTCTGGTGTCTCAGTTAAGCTTCTGCTCCTCAATTCCACACGCAGAACCTTACTTCTAAAAACAACTATGTGGCTCTGCATGTACGCTCAAGTCAGGCTTTCTCACTTTCTTTTTCCCCAACCCCCCCGCCAAATGTGGGGGCAGATGATCACAATCACAACTTTTACGCCAAAGGAGAGGGATGAGAAAAAAGGAATGTATCAACATTTTGTGGGAGAAGAAGAAGAAATAATGTGGAAGGAATTTCTGACAAAATGTGATCCTTTATCCCATTGCTGGTGCCACATTATTATGTCTTTCTTTTTTTTTTGGGGGGGGGGAGGTGAAGGGTGAGGGGAGAAAGATCACTTTGATTTTCTTGCATTTGTTTCTGATTTTTTAAGACCTGCTGAGGTTTTATGCCCTCCTTCCACTTGCAGGGAAGTGGCTATGATGAATCTCTCGAAACAAATGGGGCCGGTGTTACATGTGCATTGCAGAGTGAACCCATATCATTCATTATTTGGGATTAGCAATACATCCTCTGGTTTGGTCCATTCTGCCAGGGGACTTCTTTCCTACTTCCTAGTCTGTCATAGTGCTTAATAACTGTCAAGGGCAAGAAGTGCAGTTTCTAGTGATTGTGATCTTTAGTTTAGAATCACTACTATTTCTGCTTGTTTATTAGTGTGTACACACTAACATATTTTGCCAGATATGAGCTTTTTTCACTATCTTTTTCCTCATCTTTAAACTGGGAACATTATTGGTATGAAGCAGCTGTCGCTGTGAGGTGCAACTGGTAGATATGTATACCTTTTGTTTTAATGAATCTGACACAGTGCATTATCACTTGCTTGATGACACCCTTCTGCACAAGGGATGCAGGATGACTGTGCAGCTGGATGACAGTTTGGAAATTGGACTAATACTAATTCTTAAAAAAAAAGTTGATATGAGCCTTCGGCTTTATACCACCATGCAGAGCTGGGATGGATTTCTGTGCAGAGCGGGTGCCCAGTATATCTTCTCACTTCAGTTTCACAAGCTGGATCAGGGTGTGCTGTTCATTTGTGAGACACAGATGTTTTCTCAGAGGGGCAGAAGTCTCCACATTTGCATGTTAGGGAGTGATGCTCATAGCCAAAATAGTTGTGAGTAGGTTGACATGGCATGTCTGATCCAGATCAGAGCCCTGCTGAGTCTGCTAACGTGGGCATTTTCTATCCAAAATGTCATTGCAATCATGGATATATATGGCATTCAGATACAAGAGACATGTAGCAGACTCATTATAGGCATTTACAAAGAAACTTCACAGTTACCTGATATGCACTACTCATGTTCTGATAGAAAAAAAATTGTATTGTTTGCTACAGGCCATGTTTCTCTCAGTGCTTCAAGCTGACAAGCTGATGGCTGCATTCAGAAGGTCACTGATCGTTCAGCTGCACAAGGGGGAGGTGGCAGTGCAGAAGAAGTGAATGGACAACCAGTGCTTTATCGAAATTACTTTTGGAGAGAAGAGGAAAGAATTTAGATGGCTTTAAAAAATTCAGGTGAAAACAAAGAGGATTTTCTGAGTGAAAACGATCTAAAATAATGCAATCAGTGTTATTCATTCTGTTGTCTTTTGTCTGCTGGCAATAAATGATTTGAAAGTGTTGTCAACTGATAGCTCAAGACTGATCAGGCTGAGAGAGCCTAATACCCTTTGAATTTTCTGAGTTCCTCTGCAGCTGCCTCAAATGTGAAGGTACCATGGAAATATTATTTTGAATATGAAAGTGATGACAGCTTTTGGCCATATTTATGATTGCATGCTATACAAGCACGTAAAAAGTGTGTCAGGGTGCCACAGGGGCCAGTGGCTCCCTGGGGCTGCACTGGCTCTGGGCTGGCCATGAGCCCCCACAGCCAAGCCTCCAGCAGGGAGGATGCATTTGGGGCCCATACACAGAGTCCCCTGAAAACTTAACCTCAAACAACTGTCTCTACAGAAAATCATACAAAAGCAGCGTTACGCAGCCACAGTATCTTAGGACTTGCTTCTCTCAGATTGTGAGAGTAGAGACAACCTTCACCCTCCACCTTCAGAGAGGTCATGATTCCCTTGCTTATTCTTCACTATGTCTTAGCATTGCACTTGCTAGACTTGGCGGGACAGCCACATGTGGATGTGCTGGCTTCTTGATCCGGTTGATTTCAAGGGGCAGAATTCTCTGAAACGGTGGGTTGAACATTTTTTATTTGACAGAGAAGCTCAGAGGTATGAAGCAACTTGCTTAAGATCACATGGCAGGTAGAGGGGAGGAAGGATCCCAGCCTCCAGTCTTCCTCCTGGCTTGCCTAATGGGCAGCCTGTCCCACAGGCATACCTGCCTCTTGCTAAGAGGAGAGTAAAAGGGTCATTCTGTTATTTAGCAGTGATGAAATAAATTCCATTTTCCGTTTAGAAAATGATCAGGTATCTCCAAAGTAGATCAGACTTATACTTACTTGGTTCTGTTTGCTTGATTGGATACAGTGCTGCAAGTAACATAATTGTTCATATGAAGCAACTTTCTCCCCAAAAGCCGCCGTGGGAGCTTTTAAGAACCTAGGAAATGCTCGTTAAATTAAGGTACCACTAGCACCTCTTGAAGTCACCAAAACTGTGAATTTATCTTCCAGTGAGAAATACAACAGATATTTTAATAGGCAGTCCCTAGAAATGGTGTCACAAAAGGAGAGAATCAAAATAAAATACTTAAGATGCCATTGATTGTTATTTTTCCTGTCCTCTGTTCGCCTTTGATCTAAGAGAGTTTCTTCCTTTTTTCCTTAGAGAGGGAAGGAGGTGTGGGAAAGAGATTTACTGGGCTCAGACCATATTTCTGCTGGTAGTTGCTCTGCAGCTTCAGCCAGAAGAGCTTATTCCTGTTTTTCACCCACTCAGGTCTGACTGCCTCGGGAAGTGCTTTAGATAGGAACCATGATCCCTAGCTGAATTACGGCTCCTGCTAACAGTTTGCCCACAGATCAGCTGTAGCTCTCCAGAGCCTTAAAAGACTCGTATGCTTTGTTCAGGACTTCAGGCTCACTTTTTAAAGACATCTTTTATAATAGAAAGAAAGATATTATAGGAAGCTAATACATGCTTAAGGCCGAGGTAGAAATCCTTTTCAGTAGTCAGAAGTTAGTATTGTAGTTAAATTTGTCTGCTTGTGTGGAAAATCTTTGATGGCAAGATTTCTGTATTTTAACACATTTGATGCCCATTCAGCAAAATAAGATAGAACTGTAAGAGACATCTCCGTAACTTGGATAATTGCACGACGATCCATAAAAGCAAGTTTATTGGAAAATAAAATGTCAACAATGTAATGTTTAATATCAAGGTAAAATTACTTTTCACAGTAGTGGCTATCTATGAAATATTTCTATCTGCATTTTTTGAGTATATTTCTCCTGTATGAGAAATCACAGAAATAAAAGTTTTGTTGTGGGTTGTTTTTTTTTTTTTAAAGCAAAAAGAATATTACTTTAATCTCTTTCCATGTCGGGGTGCCAAGCTTTACTCTCATGGAGGCAGACACCTGCTTAAACTACATTTAATCTAGTGTCTCCTTAAGTTTACAGCAGCATAGCCAGAAGCACAATTTTGTCCCCTACCAGCAACAAAAGGTTTTGGAGCTCTTGAAATGTTTTTGTTCTAAAATGATGTTTAGACTGCTGGAGCTCTAATAAATTGTCTATTTTTTTACATTGTTCCTTCCACATTGCCTTCAGACTCTAAAAAATGCTAATGTTAGAATTAATATATTCTAACATAAATTACTTTGGCAAAATTGCATTTGTGTAAGTTTACAAAAGAGCAATCTGTAAAGCACCTACTAGCTCAGGCTAGAATCTATGTGCTGATAAAAAAGCATAAAAGTTGAGTTGGTGAAAAGTAGTTTGCCACTGATAAAGGAAGAATGGAGGTGTCCTTACTGCTGTAATAATTTTCGTTCAATAATCAGTCCCCTTGATCTTTGCAAGAAATGCACTGAAATCTAAAAACACTAATGATTACCCATACATTTCATTACCCTTGATCCATGTGTCTGTGTGCAGCTACCTTAATTGATGAAAGCTTGTATCTTATCAAAAGTTGAGTTGCTCGGCTTTTAAAATTATAAACCTTATCCTTCATTCTGCAGGAAGTAGTTTAATAAGTTGTTCAGGATTGTTCAGTCAGAATTCTGTTTCCTCAGTGCAACACTTTGCTGGCACGTCCAAATAAATGCAGCAGCACTTCTCTCCTCATGTTGTGAAACTTCAAAAGTATTTCACATCAACCCCAGTTAATATGAAATGGAATCAAAGCTGAAGCTCTTCAAACTTTTGGAAAATACTTTTCCAAAACAACTGCTTCAAAACAATTGCAGTCCCTGACAAGTGCCAAAAAAAAGAAAAGGCATGCGAGTGGAGGCAATGATGGAATTTATTGTACTCCTAAACATTTCAGACATCCAACATAATAATGTAATCTCTTTGCATAAATAATATATTATAAAATTACATTGGGGTATATATAACAAAGTAGTATGCTAGCATTTTAATATAATTAAAATACATTTGACCAGAGGAAAAAATGATTTTTATATTTTGAAGATAAATGTGTATTTTATTTTCTCCAAATTGAAAGGAATTTTTAGAACCCCATTCCTTACTTCTTCAGGGAATTCCTCCACATTGAAAAGCAGAATTTGAAGTCAAGATATTTCAGAGTTGGACAGGTAGGAACTTTACTATACGGTGCAGTTTGGGGGTCTGGGGATGAACACTAATTCTGTCATGGCAGTAATCTGTGAAATGTAGGGTAGGAGGAGAAAATGATTGATGCCAAGTATTTTGTGCACAAAGCTTTCTAGGAGTTTGAGTTTCTGAGTAGCAGCAGCAAAATAAGTAGCAGATGCAGCGTAAGCAACCAAATGGTGTAGATTTCTTACTCAATATAGGTTGCTGCTGGAGTGGAGTGATTGGTCTGCTTTTTGTTTTAAATGAGTGTGTAGAAGAGTCTTTTTTAGAGCTCTCTGAAATCAAACAAATCATGATCCATATGCTTTGCATTTTGTGTGAGATGTAATGTTTAACTTCTTGCAGGTTCCTTAATGTTTTGCTCAAGAGATCATATAAACTCCTTAAAAACAAACATTCTCAAAAGGTAAATGCAATGCTAAAAATCTACGAGGAACTCTTGGGCTACTTACAGAAACTGAGACTGGCTTTGCAGTATTTGTAAAATTCACAAGTGGAGCTACTAAGAAAAGATGGATTAGATTTTGGAAGCTCTTGCTGATCTGTAGCAGCTCCTTTTAATTTTCTTAGGGATTGTAAGTACGAACTGTTTCTAACCAGCCAGGCCCCCAGTGTTGGATTTCTCATGCTGTACACCACGGGGACGGGATCGAGTCTATCCCAAAAGGCACTGAGCACCCAGCACCTTCTGCTAGATCTTGTGCTGCTAACAGCATCAAAACTCTCTGCCTGTAAGATCTGGGTTCATGCTCTTTGAAGGGATGATGTTATGGAGGCAAGGCAGAAAAAGCCCTTCTTGTACATGGTACTGGTGTGAGGAGGTCTTTCTATTCTACCTCCACCTCCCTACTTATTCCTAAAAACAAGCCTGTGCGTGGTCTCTGTGGTACCCTTGCCACAACCCCCCTGACTGGATCACTGATGAAAGCCCTCATTTTTTTTAAGCAGAGTATCAACAATGTCCTCTCCCTAGGTCTGATTATTTTTCTGACAATAGTAGGTTTTACTTATAAACAACTGAAGTGCATCACGTTTACATTTAAGTCCTCAGAAGCATTCTTCTTCTCTCTCTTTTTTTTTTTTTAAACTGTAGGCTGTCATGTGAATTAAGATGTACCCATGTGTAGTTTGTGCATCTATAGAGCTGAGGAAGTAGAGGGAAAGGCAGCTCTGGAAATATGGCATAAATCTGATGTACAGAGTGAGGAATTTCTATTTCTCTATCTCTTAAAACTGGCAGTAATGATTTCTTCTTTGGCTGTTTGGTTCTGTTGGTTTTTGTTTGTTTTTTTTTTTTTTCTTTGAACATCAGAATTTGGCTATTATAAACAGAATGAAGACACTACCTTGCTTCACATGGAGCACTGAAAAACTGGTGGGTGGCAGTGGCTTGTTTCACTTTTGACTGAACTTAATTCCTACCAGTGACCAAAAAGAGAAAGGCTCTATATCTGGTAACCAGCTACTCCTGCCAAGTAAGCACAAACATATTTAATTCATTTCTTTTAAGATGCATTTCTCATTTCACTTCTAGGACAAGAATTATAATTAAAAAAAACCAAACCAACCAAACAAAAAAGACTCCATATGGAGTTTTACAACATACTCTAAAAGGTAACCAGCTCTGACTCTGTCAGGCCAAGGGAGGAAAACCATTTATCCACCTGTTCCTTGTAAAGTGTGGATTGTTATTTTATATGTGATAATACCTAACATCCATTGTAACTGCTCCATCCATATTGATGGTGCATTTGGCTTTCTGCAGTGTGGAAAAGGGGATTTTTTTCAGCTTCTGAGGATAAAAATCACCTGTGTTTTTCACATATTTCATCCCTTGTTAGCCTTGCATATAATTCAGCAAGCCCAAGGCAGTTTCCGGAAGAATGCTACACACTATGACCAATTATGTTCTTCCAATAAATAAGTCCTGCCTGCTTTTATACATTTAGTTTTTTCTTACATCTTCTTTTTTCCTTTTGAAAAATGTGCTTTCCATCCAGCAACAGCATGCGGGAAAAAACCCGACTTCTGTGTATAGAAATAATTCATTTGTGATCCATGTACAGTCTTTGTCTTGCCTGGAAAACACAGGTTTTGAGTTGGACTTGGTAGAAATGAGTAATTTGCTTTGCTTTATTAGCCCTGAATTTAATTTTTTTACTGGCTAGAGGAATATGTGCCCTAAATCTCAGCTTGTACATTACCACATTTTGAAGGGCTTACTTATGAGTAAGAATATGTCTTTTAATACCTTATATGATCAATCTGGAAGTCTGTTTCGAAATAATAAAAAAAAAATGTGTTTCCAATGCTTTTGTAATAATTGGGTAGATATTTATTTGAACTATAGTGTGTCCGTGCATGCAAGAATCTACAAGTGTAACAGAAATAGGCAAGAAATCAGTGGGTAAGCCAGCCCCTCCTTTACACAGGCACTCACAGTACAGTTTCCTCTATTTACCATAGCATTAGACTTTGCGACAGAAACCTCTGGATCCAGAAATATAACAGAAATACTGTTGCAAACACTGTGATGTTTACTTCAGCGACAAGATCACAGTTCGGTGTCATTTGGTAATGAAGGGTGACATGATTTAGGGGATATGGAGGAACAATTGAGGTCCCATGGAGCATTTGTGCCAGTACTGTCACTCAGGCTAGCCACCACGGCCCTCGCAGCTGCAGCTGGCTTTGAGAAAGTCCTTACTCTTCATTCGTGTTTCAGTGGTGGAGCAGAAAGGGCCACAGCTGGACCAACTAATTGGTTCCATTTTTAATTCTCATTTTTTCAGTAATAAATATGCATATCAGCTTCATGTGGTGACAGCTGATATTTCCTAGGTGTGATGATCTTCTGAAATTCATGATTCCGAGTAACCAAGTAATTGTAAATTATGAATCCTTGCATAGCGTGGAGTAAACAGCTATTTTACCTAGCCACTATTCTGCAGTTTTTCTCTCCTTTGGCTGCTTACATGTGACCCCTTTAGCTGTAATGAGAGTTACATTTGTGTGCAGAAGAGAGAGAGGACAGTGCAAACAGTCAAAGCATAATAGTCCTGTGAAGCTGCAGGGATTCACTCTTGACAATCCCAGTGGAAGCATTAGAGTAATCTCTTGGGTACCTGTGGAGGAAGGATTGCCTTAAAGACTGCAAATGCACTGTGAATATGTTAGTAAATCATATGTGGAATTCTTTTCTGATTCACTGCTCCATCCCTCTCTCGCTCCCCTTGATTGCAAAGTAGCAGCAAGTCCTTTAGTGCAGAAAATTTAGTATTTCATTCCACCAAAACAGTTTGCCTGTTTGTCTTCTCAGCAAGCATAATGGCCTAGTGTGTTTGAAGGACGCTACAGTACTGCTTATCTATATTTCTTGATTTGTTAATCTTTACAACAAAAAAAAGGCCCACTTAAAAACACTGTTAATGTCAAGATGTAAAAATTAAGCACAAACAACTAGCACTTCTGGACTTATTTGTCCATGATAGTCTAAGATACTCTGTACAAGTGCTGCTATCCATGCAGACAAGTAGTTCTGGATATGGTCTTTATTCATATGCTAGGTTAATGGCCTCACGTGTCCTGTCTCTTACAATGGTATCAGATGCCTTTTGGTTTTGCTTCCTCAAATTATGTTGGTAGTATGACCATGAAGTTGCAAAAATTGTGAGAGAAATGGACAGAGCGGGCGGGTTGCTGTGTTTTGATAATGAGGATTTAGTGGAAAGGGAAGGCATAATAGGGTGCATACGCAAAAGGTGCTTGTGTACCTTTCTTTGTTCCTTTCTGGGAGCAGCGTGTGCATTTTAGGTATTTGCTTGCTGTTTTTGCAAAGCTTAGCTACATACGGGCAGAGGCATGCTCAACAGAACTGCTAAATGTGCAACTGTCAGGTCTATGTGGCACTACCATGTCATCTCCATGTCTTTGGACAGGAATTTGAGGTCGCCCTAGCACCCTTGCATTTCTAAAGTGCTGAAAAGGACAGCTGTGTCCCAGCCACTGCCTCACTTGGGTGAAAGGGAAGAGCATCCTCTTGCACTATGCTTACCCCCCTAAACTTTCTCATACCTGTGGAAGCAGTAGTTAAAATGTGGTCTTTAATGATCTTCTAAGTGTAGCCAGTCTACAGGTCACAGCAGAAAGTAAATACATGTGTTGAGAACATAGGTGTTAAGAATAAAGTAACTAAGAATTTGGAAGACTTTCTGTCTGTACTAGATAAACACACAATTTAACAAGGAAAAGTAAAGCAAGTGGGGTGAAGTGATTAGAAAAATTGACTGAGAATTATTACAGCATTTTCATTTGCTCCCAAATAGGAATTTCATTCTAGCTTTAAGAGAAATATTTTTAGCTTGGTTTCTAAGGAGATTAGTCGTGTATGAATGTGCTGTCTGTCCATCTGTCTGCTATGTTGTCCTTGTATGTTCCCAATACATATTGAACCTGTTGACAGATTTCCACTTCAACAGAAAGCAGATGTTTAGAGGGTATGAAATTTTGGCTGGGTAGAGGCCACTTAGTGTTTGTACAGTTCAACGTTTGCGGGGAACTTCCCCAATACAACATGGGGCAGACTGAAGTATAGCAGGTTCTGAGACATAGGAATTCAAAGGGACCAGAGAGTGCTGTGTTGCAGGGGTCCTGGGAAGCAACCAAGGGAAGAACTGAGCAGAAAGGAAGAAACATGCACACAAAAATCATAGTAAAAAAAGCCCAACTACTCTCGCTGTTCACAGAATGTGTTTGATGAACACCCAGTTGTAAGTAAGCAGCAAAGTGTAAACACTTTGTATGGTCTAAAAATCCAAACAAAAGCATTAGGAACCAAGTGCTATCATGGCCAAGCACATATGCACCCATCTTTTTGTGTCAAGGACTTTCTGGGTGTGTGGCCTGAGTGCCATTGCCTTTTGAATTTCTTTTCAGCTGACTTACTGATCTTGAGCAGCTGTCATCAGCCTTCCCGTATAGTTCTTCATTCCCTCAGTTGCACCAGTAGGCCCGTGGCTTACCGGAGAGTCCAGGCGATTTACTCCTCCAGAGCTGCACCTTTATGCTAGGCAACCATGCTGAGGTTCTTGTAGCATTGTTTCAAAAAAAATAAAACAAGTTTAAGGAAACACTATGAGTTTTCTTCTTCTTGGATATTATCTGTGATCATCCTGGAAGCCAACCTCAGTGGCCTTTCTGTAAGGAACACCAACGTTACCCTTCTCCTGCCCCACCCCACAGCCTTCTCCAGGATTCTTTTTGTCTGAAGAAAGCAGCCCCATGCCTTTCAGAATGTGTACATTTTTTGAGCTCATGAATTAGCTAATTGTCTGCCTGCACAATATATGCCCACTATGTTTGTCTGATCTGGAAGAAACTGCTTATCTGGGTCTGTGGTTAAAATGTAGTTAAGCAATAGCAAAAATCTGAAGTTCATTGTGTAATTTGTAGAGTGAATTTGGAGAAATGAAAGGCTGGTAATGCGTAATGCATTCATTTCCATAGCAAATATATATCCTATAAGAGGATGCTAGAAAGGAAAGCAGAGCAACAAAAAGTGAAAAATTTTCACTTGGTACAATGATTTGTAACCTGTTGACAGTTGTGCCTGTTGGCAGAGAAAGTTCATTCTGAATGATAAGCTGAGGGCTCAAAGCAGGACAGATAGAAGCCTTGAAGATTTGTCCTTGAAGGCTGATGATGTACAACATGGTTTCTTTCTTGCTGTAATGGAGGTTAGTGTAGTTTAATATGACTGTTAGTCTATTATAAGATATCTCCGATCAAAAGAATTACAGAATGAAGTATGTTCATAATTAAACCATATTGTGACAATACTGGGAAAGTACAATGATCTGTAAATATTTTTACAAATACATGAAGAGAGGGCTTTAGGTACTGAGAACTAATGAAAATCAGAGTGCCTGATATTGTGAGCCTAATTTTTATAAGGATGACTAGAGAGCAAGAAGTTTATATCAATTGAAATATTCATCATCCTAAAGGATCGTAAGAAAAATGCAGAGCAGACCAGGGTTCATGGAACCATTCAACCAGGAGAGAATTGTACATCATGCACTCAAGAGTTAGGCATTTCTGTTGTCATATCCCAAGCAGTGGGTACTGTTGCATCCAACTCCTTTGTTTCCCTCGCATACTTTTAGTAGAAGTCTTATATGTGTAATGCAGAATAGACAACAGCAGGGCAAACGTCTCATTGATTACATGTTTTTTTCATGCTCCCTACAGTGATGAAAGGTGAAGTTATAGCATCTCCCTCCTTCCCACTCCCATTTGAATAGATAAAGTGTGTTGTACATAGAACAAGCCATATTTTTTCTACACCATTGAGTGTAAAAAAAGTAGTTGGCTTAAGGACTTCCAAGTAAACTACCATTTGACACTTAATAGGCTTTTCCTTCAGAAGAACTGAAACTTTGAAGAATGTGGCAACTTTGTGATAATCTTATTTAAAAGACATTTTAAATCCAAGAGAAACAGGGTAACTCAGCATGGGAATTCCTACTGCTTTATTCCACCTTTTTGTTTAGTTACCAGATCACCACTGTGTATCACTTTGACTGTCCCTGCCCAGCTAGTACTTGCTGTCTTCCTGGACTGGTTCACCTTGAGTAGCTGTGCATGCTCCCTCCTGGGTTTATAAGGACACAATTTTTAACAGAGCATTGCTGGAATAGAAGAACAGACTCTGGTCTACATAGTTCAAAGCCGCTGGCTACCAAAGTAGCTTAATGAGGAGTACGTACAGCATTAATCAAGCCTGATATTCTGGTTCTGTGGGGCATCTGATACTTCAGGCAAGAGATGACATCTTTAAAACTTACTCATCTGAATTTATTTCCTGCTGTTCAGCTGTGCTTCCTGTTGTGGGTGCTTCTATGCTGAAAAAGACCACCCAATAAAAGTGTAATGTTGTCTTTACTATCAGCATTAGACTCAGTTGTGTGTGCTTAGTTATGAAATTTAGTGAAATTGTGTGATAATACCATATGCCTCCCACTCTTTCTGAGTGTTGACAGGTTTCTCACATATATTATATCTGAATGCTGTAACTACACATGGATGGAGCAGATGGAGTTGCTCTGCTTTTAATCAGGGAATATATTTGCTTAGGAATAACATGCATTTGTTGTTTCATAATCTTCTGGGGGGGGAAAAAGGAAGTTTTGTGTGTTATTTATAGGATCCTTTGTAAGTGGATGAAAGCAGAAATTATCAGAGAATAACCATTCAGAGAAGTATTTTGATAAGAATATTTGGTCGGAAGAAGTAAGAAGGTGAAGGAGAAGATCGCATGGGGTTGTTCCATGTTGTAAGTTTGACCTTCAGGTACAGAGGATATGGACAGGGAGAATGGGTCTACCTCTCTTGTGTAAGGCTGCCATGCATGCACGCTTTAGTCGGGCCGTGTGATTATAATCACAGCATTTCAGCTTGGTTCTTTATCTGATCTCTGGATAACTGGTTCACTAATTGATTTACAGTAAGAAATAGAATTAGTTCTGATAGTGGTTTTTTTTTTGTCCTGCTATGTCTTCTGGTCTTCTTATTTATTAATACTTGCATAAATAGAGATATTCTTGAATATAAATCCTGAGTGTTGTTTTCTAAGTATCAGTTAAAACAGAGAAGACCAGTTATTTAAAGCATCTGATCTTCTGACCTTCTGACATTTCACCACATCACAGGGACTATAAGGTCAATTGTCAATGACAACAGTATCCTCTTTAACTTGGAAGGCTTTTACTAATTAAGATGTCCCTTTAGCTCTATTTTACTACACGTTAGTCTCTTATTTCTCAAATATACATTATTGCTCTTCTTTTCTATAGGCTTATGTAATTTTCATGCTGTCACTTGTATAGTTATTTTTGATGGAACATTCTGATGGTTATATTGTTAATAAAAGGCTTGTATTTACTTCCCTATTTTGATGTCAAATTATATTTCATACAGCACATTATATACCATACCACAAGTCCTAAATAACTCAAGTTATTATGGAAAAGACACCAGAATGTAAGAACTTATAATGTAAATATCTCATCCTACTGGGGGACTTCAACCACCCTGACGTCTG
>VYZW01043590.1:0-36258 GCA_013401315.1 Balaeniceps rex | reverse complement strand
GGGAAATAGCGATGTTCCCTTTGTAGAATTTACTTTGGAAAAAGCGTGTGATGCTTCTGAACAGCAAGTTCAGTGGACTAACACCAATAATGTACTTCACTGTATCTATTTTAAAATCTGAAAATTAAAATCTAAAAAAAAAGTGCAGCATTTAGGAAAGCATTGAAAAAGAACAATGTTCAGTTTGGCTGGGAATTTTCTATTTGTTCTTTTTGTTGTTTGGGAATACACTATCAGAGAAATTTGGGAGTTTTTATTCTTTGCATTCCTGAATTGAAATTTAGATTAACTTCAATATCTATTGTAGGCTATCAATTTTGTGGTCTTTAAACATTTTTACAGAGTCACTGAAATTAATGACTTTTTATGCAACTATTTCTGCCATCAGAAATATCAATGGTCCAGTGGTGTTCAGAAACCGTGGAGAATAAAGCAAATTACTCTGGCTTGAAATTAAATATTTCCAACAGTGCACTGCAAATACAATCATACAAAAAATAAGCAATGGATGTTATCACTATATAAATGACTTTATAAAAAGGATGTATTTAAATACTTTCTTCATTCATACCAAAAATGTCTTCACATTTTGTATTTTGGAGGATTTTGGGTTGGTATTTTAGGTTTTGTTGAAATAGTTGGTACTGCTTTTTAGTGTTACTGGGCAGTTGCAACAAAATCATGATCTGGGAATTTATTCCTCTTCCCCACGCCCCAACCTTTTCATGGCCAGCAATGCAATGCTGTGATTCTGTGAAACTGGGTATTTGAAAATAGGTCTTTCAGGATGGATCGACCAAGTCTTGTCTGCAAGATCTATTGATTTTATGTTATTGTTTTCTTCTTCAGGCACATACATGTTTTATTAAAGTATTTACTGGTGCTACAACATTTATTTCTGCAGAGCTGGCCTTTACATTCGGGAGGGGATAGAATATGCAGCTTTTATTTGTTGTGTGCATTGAACTCCCATGGTGATTGACTTTAAATAGTTGCACCGCTTCTTCACGTTGTAAGAATGAAAGAACAGGCTTTGCAGACTTCTAAAGTAAATCGATGTGCATTTCTATCTGTGCCTTCAAAGTACGTTTTTCTTACTGTTTGTTTACTCATTATTAATAAGCATCTAGCAAACTATTAAACAATAGCTTACAAATTGTACTGATATGTACTCCGTGCAAGGATGCTTTCGGAACTATGATTATTGGCGTTAGGCTTTTTTTTTTTTTTTTTAAACAATGCTTCATTTTTAAAAGTTGATTTTGTGTTGGGCTTTTAACCTATAGGAAGTCTGAACAGTCTGTACTGGCTGATTTCACAGATAGATTTGATGGTGAACAATGTGTAATTGAACGGAGAGGATTACAGAATGATAACTACGCATAAGGATTTTTTTAAGATCTCTGAAGGGACGCAAGAAGTCTGAGTGACTGATTCTGCACAAAGCTTTACTGGTTTTTTGGCAAATGAAAGGAGAATTATAATTAATTGTCCAGACAATTTACTCCTAGCCTTAGCTTAGAAGAGCAGTTAAACGTGAATCAGGACATTAATCCATACTCTACACAGTCCAGCATATTTGTAATTAATTGTGAAAGAAGCAGTTGTTACATGCAAATCAAATCCATTTCTGTGTAATTTCTGTTCATCGGGGTTATTCTGTTCTGAATTTTGCAACTTAATTAAGAGGTTGTGGTTATCCTGAGAAATCACAGCTTTGCTGTTGTTGAAGACTTTTATGTTGGAGAAAGACGGGGTTTTTTCTATGTTATGAACCACATGGGCAGTGCACGATACTCTCTAGCTCTAGAAAGCCATCTTTGAAGAGATTTACACTGATGCAAAAGATAGTATTGTTGAAATATAAATGGCTGGTCCACCTGCACTTCTAGGAATGCCAAGCTACTTTACATCTTGTGTTGAACTGAGAAGAGTTAAATGTACTACACGTTGCAGCAAGTGGTTATCATAACGGGTGTAGTTAGCCTGTCTTATTGTTAAATGATTTCTCCCATGGCTCTAAAGTTTATGCTGCTGTGCGTAAGTGCCACCTCAACCATTTGTAAGTAATACAATGCATTTATCATAAATGTCACATGAATAATAAAAGAGTTAATGGACAGCTAGGATCCTAATTAGTCCCATTTGTAACACTTGCAGCAAGCGTCAGGCTTTAGGGAAGTGGGAGTCCAGTTTGGCAGAGGGCAAAATGCAAGGGAGAGCAGATGTTTCGCTCTTGCTCGAGGAGGTTCAGTGGCTTGGGGTTATGGAGATAAGGGGAACCTTTACCCTTAATCCTCGCTATGGAAAGACAGGTTTGACAGGAAGATAGATCCTGTTTTTGGACGCATGAGAGTAGGTTAAGAGAAGGCATCATTTCTTCATGTGTAATTATGGTCTCTGGATCTTCCGAAGGGGGTAAAACTTCAACAACAGCTACTGAGCATACTACAGTAGTTCAACGTTGAAGATGATGCGTGTTGAGCAGAACAAATGAGAGATCTATACAGAAAAGGAAGAAAAGGTGGTGTCTTGCTTCAGCAGATAAACAGAATAGATATTAGCTGCAACAGGGTTGCCACAGTTTCATTTGACTGAGTTTTTTTTCAAGTTCGCAGTTTTTTCTGAAAAGCCACGTGATACTGATTTGTCCAACCCGTACAATTAATTTTAACGTGAGACTTCAGAGATTAATGTTCAACTTGCCTGTGGAAATAGTGTTCACAGCCTCTTCATTGACATTTCTGACAATATATGTTTTTTCTCCTTGATTCAAATCCAGACATATTTTTTTGTGATAAAAATTGTGATGTGTGTAGTGGCTTTTCTGGATAGAGCACAAATAAAATGTACTGGAAAAGTGCATGAGTACTTTTAGAGCTGAAACAGTTAGCTAGAGACAGCTGTTGTTATATGTGGATTTTCATAAGCGATTCCACAGTTGCCGATTCCTGTGATTTTTCTTAGCTTTAATAAACAATCAGAAATGGAGTATGCTTATGAATTGGTTGTTACAACTGAGAGAGATTGTATAGCTTGCCTCTTTGCTATTTTTCACATTTTTGGTTGATGTTTTCTTGAATCTTGGTATCTGCCCAATTAAAAAGAGAGATAAAAGTAAAGCAACGTATTAGTGCAAGTGCTATCCAACCTAAAAGTTATGGTTTCCATTAGAAGTGGATTTAAAAAACTACAACCATCGTTAATGTAGGCACCAATTCTAAAGCCATTGTAGGTCATCGTTAATTCATCAGAGAGCCTGGCTTTCTGTAGCACCCTTGTTCAAGTTTGTAAATGCCTGATCAGAAAAAATCAAACCGTAAGCTGATTTGATTTGTTACTTGAAATATTTGCAAGAAAGACATGTATTAGCTCTGATTATAAATCTCTTATTTATGAATAATCTTTATGTGCCTAACCCTTACTTCCCTTTGTTTAGTGTAGTAGTCAGCTAAGCATAAGTAGAGGAACTGTTGAACGCTACCATTCAGAGTGCGCTGACTTACAACTTGACTTAAAGAATTCTTGAAGTTGGGATTGTGTTTTCTTTTGACATTTGCTTTGATGATGTATACAAGTATAACTATCCTTAAATAAACAGATCCATTAAAGTGGAAGAGGTTTTTTAACTCAGAATAGTTTGGGTTTGGTTTTTTTTAGTATAGTAGGATATAGACTGTCTTACTAAATTAAAACCCAGTGGATTATTAACTATGTGTTATTGTTGTACCCATAAGCGTGCAGCTGTTTTGCAGGTGTTGTGTGATGCGATGTGTGGGGATTTTTCATCTGCTACAGAGCATATCTTATATCAAGCAATAACGTTATAATATCAATACTTAGAAAGTGAAACTAATTCTGCAATACTTCACCAGAATAATGCATTTGCTCTCTAAATGAGGCATTGCAGTTTGCATTATTGTGCCATAAAATCGCTTCTTTTTCCAGATAAATTGAAATGTTATTGTCTTTAGATAGAATGGCTGCTTATTTACCTTCCAGTTAAAATGGAAACTAGATAAAACGAGTGTATTATCCATTAAAAAAAAGAAAAGGAAAAAAAAAAGGGCAAAATTCAAGGTTTGATCTGAGGATCAAAATCAGAGATGGTGATAGAAGAAATCTCATCATTTTGCTGCAGAACAGTTCAGTTGGTATTTGTACTAAACCATGCCAAATAGGCTGTAGTATGACTGCCTGTATCTCTTTATCCTCAAGAGCTTATAGAATTTACTAGTACAAACTTTTCTTGAAGTAGTGAACACAGACACCATTTTATTACAGACAACATTATTTTATCATTGTATTAGATGAAGATATCTGTGCTCTGACTATGTAGGAAGTAGCAGTAAGCATTTGGGGAGACATTTAAAATCTCTGGAATATTTTTTTTTTAAAAAATACACACATACACACACAAGTTAACTTTAGATTCATATTTAACAATAGGTTAGATTTTTGTTTTATTCCAGTAAACACTTTATACAAACTTCAAAACTGATCTGGAAAGCAAGCTTTGACTTTATTGTTGTAACTTAGACTATAGTCATTATGAGTATTTTTGGCAAGGATAGCAATGTTATGTCTTCCATTTGTATTCAGTGGCTGGATGAATTAGTGATTTTACAAAGCCATCTGTTAATGATTTAAATCCTTTCAGCAGTAGAGGAACCTTCCCATCCGTAGGTAATCTTCATTAATTGCCCTGTGGCTGAGTTTTCTCTTATTCCTAGCGGGAACGTCGCTAGCTTCTGCCACCAGATATAAATATACATTTATTTTTTTTTTTAGGCAGCTACATGGGGACCATGATATTTTTTTTCTGTCTTGGAAAGAAACTGAGGCCTTGTTAGTGTCTTTGTAATAACATGGATTACCACAGTGCAATTTTTTCTGGTTGTTTTCTGAAAGTTTGTTCATATCCTCCCAAAAGTTCGATGTAGTACTTAGCAAGAGCCTCCCTAATACTGTGTGTAGGAGGAAGAAATCAGAAACAACAATATTCTTACCTATTTGTATGCTGTCTTTACCTCTCGCACTTAGGGCCTTTTGGCGGACCAAAAGAGTAAGGTCCATCGTAGTTCACTGTCTTGCATTAGGGGTTTTTTGTTGCCAATTTGGCTGCTCCTCCTGCCCATGCAGCGAGCCTCCCCCTCTGCACATTGAGCAGGAGAACGGCCAGGCTCATTGCAGCGCACTCCGAGCTGTTCCTAGACAGCATCTAGTTTGGGTGTTGGTTCGACTGTACAAACAATATTCTTGCATCTTTTTAATGATGAGAGATTTACCAAAACTGCAGCAATACTGCAATGTTTCAGCACATATATATATGTGTGTGTGTGATATATACTGGACATTTTTGTGTCTGTCTGTATGTATATGGTTATCGTAAGGGTGGCAGGGCTCTCACTACCCTGCAAGTCTGATCTTGCACATCTAGACTGGGCCCCAGTTTTTTTAAATCTGTATATTTAATTGATACATAGTTTGATTCAACCAACCGTTAGAGGAAAAAAAGGGTAATTTCTGTTTACCAGTTAGTCATAATTCTCTTGGTGAAATCTGAATATGGTGTCTATTAAGCACAAGCGTACCCCTGACGCTTCTTAAAATGGAAAGTCATCAGAGTCCAAAGGAAACTTTCTTCCTGTTTTGATTTTGAAATTCTTTTGCTTAAGCGTAACCACAGATGTATTGGAGAAGTGGGACAGTGGGGTCTTGGAAAAAGAGCAGCTCTGGTACAAGTGTTGAACAGTCTGGTGTGTCTGCACAGTCTCCGACCAAACGGATTAATTTTTCACTTGATGGAAAAGCATTTTGCTTTCTTTCCACTTAAATTCAGTAAGTGAGGATTTGGGTTTTGGTTTGGTTTGTTTTTTTTTTTTTTTCTTAATTTATGTTTTTAGTGGGTGATGGCAGCTGAATGAAATCACTGTTCCTTCAAAGTGCTTTGGATCTGCACAAAAGCACTGTAGAAAAATGACAACTATTTTGGACTGTTCTTTTTATCAGTTTAAATGCAGCCTCTAACCTGTAGGAAGGGATGGTATTCCAAATGTGCTCAGTGTGGTCATAAAAAAGATGGACCAGTCTTCTTTAATTCTAAAAATACTTTAATAAGACTGTTACCTTTTCGGGATAGATGGAAACGGGCAGACAAAAAAGAATTTGGCTCTTACAAGAGCGCAGTTATTCATGCCTAAGCAAATAATATGCTTTAAAATAAGACTGAAAAGCAGACAAAAATGAAATCACTTTGCTGTTGTCAGACGTACAAAACAGGGCTGTGAGCAAAACTGGGAAGCGTTTTCCTTTAGCCTTGATTCTACATGAGGTGTATCCTGGGCTTGTAATCCCAAGGTGCAAGAGAAGATGGTGGGAGTGATCTGGTTTCCCAGAAATGTAACAAGTACCTGTTTGATACCGAGAACTGATTTTTATGCTTCTTTGAGGGGAGGATTTGGAAGGAATTTTGGTGATAATGGAAACAGTCAGAATCAGCTCTGTGTCCGTTCAGTTCTCCATTATCACTTTTAAGGCATTTTGATCTAGATGTGTCAGTATTTTTCAGACAAGTTTGTTAACATTTCTGTTCTGAGGGATTCTGCCGAAGCTCATGGGACCGTGTGTGGAGTGCGGAGCTATCCATGGGGAGCTTTTTGACTTCTTGTGAATATGAAAACCAAGATTTCCCTGACTTCCTACTACAAAATCCTCTAAAAATAGCATATTTGTTTAAAGATAAGCTGCTTATTATAAATAGCTGGTTCTTGGCCACCTAGAAGCTATCCAGTGGCATCCAGCCATCTCGGCCATCCAGTGTTTCACATAAAGCACAGCTATGGGTAGTCTTCGCTCTTGCAGATGTCTGTCTATCCCCTGTTCAAATAATACAAGAATAATACAACTCTTCCATTCCTAGCTCTTAGGTGTTGCGGTTAGGTATTAAGACTAATAACACCATATAAATAAATGCCATTCTTAAGGTATAGTTTGGAGATTTCCAGAAGACATTATATTAAAATTAATTTCTCTGAAGCCTGTTGGGCTTTTTTTAGTCTCTTGATACTATGGAAACCTGGTTGCTGGAATGGAGCTATATGAAAAACAGTACTTGTGCCTGGTATTTTAGGAGAGAAAATACAATTTCTTTTAATTGCGGGGATGCTGCTACAAACCTGCAAAATTACAGGTGAAGGAAAACAGATGAGTTGTTTTAAATGGTGGAGAATTAACTGACAAATTCCTATTGCTGAGTGCTGCAGTAGAACTAGTCTAATACCTGGAATTTTTCTTGTTCTTTTTTTTTTTTTTCTTCTTCCTTTTTTCGAGAGGTGAAGCATCTTCACAGAATCATAGAATGCTTTGGGTTGGAAGGGACCTTCAGAGGTCATCTAGTCCAACCCCCAATCTTACAAGCAGGAGAAATACTATAATGTGGAGTTGCATGTGTGTGTACGTGGCTTTTTTATTTATTTATCGCCTGTTTTCTTGTTCTTATTCTGAGACTGCCAATCAATTTGTGCGATGCTGAAAAGCCAAGTTCACCTGCTAGCTGTGTTTCATGAACCACAAGTCTGTCCAGAGGTTAAAAGGAAGTTGCTTGACATCTGATAATCGCATGCTTCGTGAGCAGTAACCTTACCCTCTCTTCCTACCTGTTCCTCCTCCCCACCCAAAATTTCTATGTTTCTGAAGAAATAGCTTCATTCGCGATCTCAAACTATGCAAATATATCTTTGCTATTATCTCCGAATCTGAAAATGCAAATGAAAAGTCTAGAACTTGACATATATTCATTTAGTTTTCTTGGTAGGTTTTCCTGAAAATCACAACCTTTTAATCTATACTGTGGAATGGGGTTTCAGATGTTTCAGAGGGGTTAGGTAGATCACTTCATGTTGGTATAGAGAACAGGCTCCCCACTGCTTTTGTGTGGGTGCTAGGAACTGCAGAAACACTCTTGATTTAGGGAAATTCTGAACTTTTGAATCTGATCTCGCAGAAGCTCTGCATCCCTTTAATTATTATTTCTTTTGCATTCAATTTCTACTATGTGTCCTCTATAGAAGAGTGGCTGTGGGTTCAGATTTAATCCATTAATTACTTAAAAAAGCAGGAGGCTTCCTTCCCTATTCCTTTTCTCATCCTGCTATGGCTGTAGATACAAGAAAAAAATCACAAACTTCTAACCTACCTCTCAGTCTAATTCGGGTCCTTACACAACGTTAGGGTATGTATGAACAGTATAGGTGTCTATCTGCTGTAACAGAAAATAGAAGTGATCAAAACCAGGACACACAAGGCAACATAGTTTGACAAATGATCTAGTGAAAAGCTTGCTGATTTCAATAGATGGGAACGTTCAGCGTTGGAGGTGTGCTAAGCTTGATGACAGTAAAGGGGTGGTCATCCCTCTGAGAGCTGCTGTGCTCCTCTGAACTTGTTGTGCCACTGTGCAGGAGACCAGTGAGAGAAGGTAATGACAGAAGATGCCTTTCCAAGGAGTCCCTGCCTTGTTGTGTTCTGCTACATTCAAAGCATTTCCTACGGCCTGGGACTCAGCAAATTTATCTAAGAAGGAAATTGAAATAGACTTTAAATCAATCGGATTAGAAATAACATTTTATATCCTATTGTAACACTGATATGAATCTTTTCAGAGACTCTTGTATGTAACAATAGAGAATAATAATCCTTTATCTCTACTACTACAATTTTGCTTCCTATATTCTGGCAGTAATTTGGGGAGCTGGATTTCTAGTTCTCCTCATCTTGTGGTACAAAGTTTTCACTTGTTACAAAAACATTATTTCTCTGTGGTGAGAGTTTTGCCTGTCAGTTTTCAAAATAGGAACTCCTGGATAGTTTTCATGGCAAGTGACAACTTTTCTGTTATGGGATGCTGGATGTGGTTGGACTTGAAGGTCTCTGAAGGCTTTGCTGATCCAAGCATTGAAAATTGTCCTAACAAAGACATCAAAGGTTTAATGGAGTTTTTTGAGAATGGGTAAATAGGATAGAAGTTAGGTAGCTAAATGTATCTTTATTTGCTGATGAAGAGAAAATTTAAAAGCATGTATGTACATAAAAAAGAAGTCGTGGAAGAGTTTATCTACAATCGGGAACAAAAAGGGTTGATTCTGGACAAATATCATGGTTGTTTAGATACTCACTGGAATAAAAGAGAGTTAAGAGAGAATCATGACAATCCTGGGCAGAGTAAGTCATTGCAGAGATAAACTTCGCCACGACATACCCATGATTTACTAGTTTAATAGTTGCTAAAGAATCGGCATTAAAGATGGCAGAAAAGCCTTTTTATAAAGACTCGGCTTGGACTTGCACTGAAGTCATGTAACAAAATGTTGTAACCTTGCCTATATTTGATGCCAGCCTCCATGCTAAAATAGGTGAGGAAACGTGTGAACCTCCTGCTTCCTACTCCCAAAAGCAGGTCTGTGAGGCAGGTACCAAAGTCCTGCGTTAACTATGTTGTATTTTCTTCTAAAGAAATAAGCTGTAACATCAAAGAATCCTTTTTCTTTTTTATTTTATTGCAATTCTTTCTTTTAGAATTGTTCTTCTAACAGGCTTTGAACAACTGCTGTTGCTTTTAATGGCATCAACCTGTGGCTTGGCTTTTCAGCAGTAGATGGATTTGTGTGAGGCGGTGGTCATTGCTGACAGACTTCTAAGTTGTTAACGGTGCATTTGGTGTATTTATTTACACTGAGGGTTATTGTGACTCACTTTAACTGCTAAATTAAAGAGAACTGTTTTTAAATGACCAGTAAAACATTTATTGTAAGCAATTTCTTAAAGTTTCTTGTTAGTTTTTTGTATCTAAATATTCTTTATTGACTGCGCCTGTTATGGAGCTGGCTTTTACAAAGAGCGTACAGATTGGGAATTGAATTTAAGATGTCTTTTGTCTGTGAGTAGATATTTGGTTCCTGTAACTCCCCGTGCATTTTTAAACCGGCAAGAGTACACCTAACACATCAGTTGTTCTTCAGAGTTGGAAATTACATAGGCACCTATTGTCTGAGAACCCAAGACTAGGATTATTCATCTCCAAGTCTCATTTTTCTGCAACTTTTTTTCCATTTCTTCTCCCTAGCCCATGCAAACCTCTTCAGAAGTGCTGTTCAGTTCTTCAGTCNGTATTGATCGAGGTAGTTTTCTCTAGATAAGTCTTGTTCCACCTGTAAAGGTGGTAGGACCTCCATGTTGAGACAAGATGCTTCTCCCTGGCAGCTCTGAAGTAAGGAAACTGCCCGCGTCTCGCCTGGTAGCCAATAATGCAAAATGGGCTACTGCTGCCGTTGTGAGACCTGCAACATGGTATCCTTACAAAGCAGTTGGGATAACTCGCAGCATTTTAGAGTTCTGTGAGGCAGAGTTCCAGCTTTCTGTGTTAATTGTAATTGCCTTATCCAAGTGTTCATGTTTCAGCTGGTTTACTGGAAGCGGAAACACGCGATTCAAAACTTTCCTGTGATGGGTAAATACTGTGATGGCTACGTGTGGTGGCTGGATCCTCTATGAACTAGTCAAATGCACCTAATCTAGCTACATTAAATCTTGTAATTTAGGCACTGACTTTTTTTTTTCCCCGCTTCAAGGGAGATTGAAATGAAAGCCAGATTCATTTCGTATAGATTAGGATGTATTAATGTTAATGTTGACTGTCACTGGACTAGAAGGGCTGTTTAAATAGATTTTTTCCATCTCCGAAGGGGTTATGTAGTTGATAAGTTCTGTGTTCAGCAGTAGAAAACAGGAAGGGTTTGGAACATAAAGAATGTGAACGGGTGCAATATGTTACACTGCTGTAAAACTCCTCACAAATACCTTTTGCAAACAGGAATGTTGTCGGCTTTCTAACATTACAGAGGAATTTTTAATAAGTGAAATTCCCCCTTCATTTGCATACTAACCCCTCTCTCATTACTAGATTACTATTTAAACATCAACTTACCTCTCCGTTTATTAAAAAATATTTGATATTTTAGGTAGTTTTATATACTCTGTTTTTCTTGTACAAATGAATGTCATTAATCCAATATAAATTTTTAAAATTTTTTTTCTAAAGACCTTTTGATGTAGTTAGGTGTAAAAGCTGTTTAATTTTTATTTTTTTTAGTGATGATCTTATATGCAAAAATGATGCTGCTAGGCAATTATCCACCCAGAGAGTTTTCAACACAGTTACTCATAATAAACACCAGATCAGTGACATGATGACAGTTTTTGGTAGATGCATGATCCCGTTCCAATTGTTGACTTTCAAATTGCCACGATTGTGCAAATCCACGTTTTAGAAAATTCTGTTTATTTAGAGGACAGAAGTATGTAAAACTAGATGAAGGAAGATACTAGAATTAAAGTGAACCCATTTGCAGGGTTACCACTTGTGTGGCTCAGGCAGCAGAACAGAATCGGAGGGTGGTGTTTGCTCACTTGCTCGCAGTAAAAGGTTATATACTTCTATACTTATAACTCTTTAAACTGTTGTAGAAGCCAGCCTGAGTTTAAACAGCTGATGTATAAGCAGGTGAAGGAAATTTGTGCTGGCATTCAACCAGCACAATGCGTATTCACACATGGCTCTGCTTTGGAAAATTGTGATTGGAAAAGAGAGGTAGTAAACTTCTATCCTTAGCAGTCACTTCCTAAGTTAATATAGTCTTAGTTAGGAAAGGTGTGTAACTGCAGTTGAACTACCCAGGGTAACTGAGGTTTAGGTTGTTTAAACATTTGCTAATACAGGGTAGGGTATGGGGGTTGACTTTTTTCTTTATTATTTTTTCAGTAAAATACAGAGCAGATGCATCTCACAGTCAGTTTGCTCCATTGCTGTATTGCTTAGGTTACCCTTTAAGGTACATAGATTAAGTTAATGTGCA
Source organism: Balaeniceps rex (assembly GCA_013401315.1). Lineage (NCBI taxonomy): Eukaryota > Metazoa > Chordata > Aves > Pelecaniformes > Balaenicipitidae > Balaeniceps > Balaeniceps rex. The sequence goes on along the minus strand of VYZW01043590.1, from coordinate 24,346 downwards.
GGAGCAGCTTTGTTTAAAATGTCTGGCCTACATCGCTCAAGGGAAAAGAACACAGCCGGAATATTCTTTCCGAGATGATGAATACAGTTTGGATCTTATGCACTTCTTCAATACCCTAGGTGGGACTATTTTTCACACTTTGGTTTTTAAACAGGCATGTTTGCTTGCCGTGAATCATCTTCTGGTCATTTCCAGTGCTACCAGCTTTTAAACTTCTAATTCTTGCATTTTTGTACTTCCAGTGTTCATGATTTTTTTTCATTATTTTTAAATCCCCAGATTTTTTTCTGTCATTATCTTATAAAAATAATACTTATTTAAAAATAAAACTTCTAGTTTTCATCTTGAAATATTTTTATTATAAATCTGTAAAGTAAGGAAAAAATACATACATATCTGGTTCTCAACATTTTATTGAAATCTCATGATTGTCTTTTGTTAAATCTTGGTTTTGTGGGGATCTGGCAATAGGGAGCAATATATACAGTACTTAGCCTAATGCCAAACTGTATTGGTATTTTGGGTTGGCACTGAGCAATGTCTCAGTAGTAGGCTTTATTTTTCTTCAGACATACTTGTTGAGTCTGTTAGTGTTATTGGCTAATTTCTCATATTGGCTGGTTTGACAGTTGTCGGGCATTTCTGTCCTCAAAAGGTCTTCATGGAAAAATACCAATGGTTTGTTGGGTTTTTTGCTTTGGTTTTGGTTTTTTTTTTCCTTCTAATATTTAAATTTCATCATTTTCTATAGATCAGAAACAGTTTTTTGCTCCCTTCTGATTTTGATTTCCAGTCCATAGGGTTCTGAATAGAGAAACACTAACTTCAGTAAAATATGCTGTGTTTGCACAGCAACTTCTTTTATTGTTCTGTAATAATATCTTTGGAAGAAGTGTCTCTTTTGAATTATTATTTTAATTAGTTTTGATTCAATTTGGTTATTATTCTCTCCTGTGCATACAGAGAACTGTCTTGCAACAAAGTTTACTCCGAAAAGTGCCTCATTACAATTATAGACGTTAAAAAAATTACATATCGGGTCCTCCTCACACTACTCTTTGCAAACAGAGTAAGATGCTTTGGAGGTTTATCTTGGCTCAGACACGCTGTTATAACGCATCGCCCCACCGGGCCCTCCTGCAGTGCGTGCTGCACTCTGATCTTGGAGGAACGGAGTTCAAACCCCAGCTTTCTCTGTAGTTATGGGAAGGTTCCTGCCTGTACGGTCTTTTGTATCCTAAATATTAAATGGGATATTTCTGTATTTATGAGGTTTTGTACGATCCAGCCATGTCTTCTTACTGCCTTCTACTCATCTTCAAAAAGTTAAACTTTGAGTGTTGTACTCTGATTTTGAGTAAGATCCACCAAGCAGTGGATGAACTGCTATCAGAAAAGCAGAGAGACCAAAAAAAGATAAAATGTAATCCCAGCATACTTCTTTTCTTTTGTCAGTCTTTTTGCTAAAGAGAAAAAAAAAAAAAAAAAACAGGGAAAAAAACCCCTTATAAATGTAATCCCAAAAGCTGAAAGAACTGGAGAGAAAACAAGAAAATTGGGAAACAGTGGTTACAGTTTTTTTTCCATCAGAGTACTGAGGCATTTTGATCCAATGGTTTAACAGACTGTGATATATTTTGTGATGCAGAATGAAGCTTCAAGATATCAATCTGAGGATCAACTTTGTATTTGCAAATCATCAGCTTCACTGAATGGCTCCGTTGGGTTTTTAGGATATTAGAGGTGGGTGAAGAAAGAAGGGTATACTTAGATCTAGAACTGCAGAAACTAATTTAAAATGTAGCGTTTACTAAACCTACTACGTAACGTAGAAAATGCGTACCAACTTATTTCAAGAAAAAATAAACACCAAAGGAAGGCTGCTTGGGACTTCACTTCAAGAAGTTTTCAGTAGGTGAAGGTTTTTTGAATCAGCTCTTGCTAAGAGCTATCCAAGTCAAAATAAAATAGTAAATCTTTCTTCAAAAGGTAAAACTATGGCTTTGTAGACAAGATTTCTTTCTTAAGGACTCCAAACCACAGCTGGGCTTTAAGCAAGGGCCTGGTTGTCCCAGGTTAGGGACAAAAATGCTCAGAAGACATTTCAGGCAAGCACATAAGTTGGGCTGGATAAATCTAGTCCACGTGTTTCTGCATAAATACTAGTAAGAAGCCAATGGCAGTACATGTTTTGAAAAATTAAGCATTTGAAAATTGTCAGATTTATGGCTGTATATCAAGGCACTGAATCACTCAAGGATCCATCAACAGTAAAATCTGTAAGTAAGCCTTAAACATATTGTTTATATGTGGAAAACAGCATAAATCCAGCACTTCCTAATATCTGGGAATTCTGACCGATCTTTAAAAAAAAAATTTACTATCTAAATTCCTCATTTTTGAAGGATTTCTTAAAAAGGTAAAACTTTTGGTTGTATTTGTAGAATCCATACTCTCCTTTCATCCTCCCGTGTCTTGTCATCTTAATGCCAACTGTACCATCTGAGTCTTTATCAGTTACTATAGATAACCCTGTAGTTCAAGCAGAGATACCCAAATTGGCGCACCTTAGCTCATCGTCAAAATTAGGCTTCACAACCCAATGGTATTCAGAGAGCTGGTATTGAAAAGTGAGAGTCCAGCTATGCAGTCCAGCTACCTGTGAGAAGCGCTGTCAGGTTTCTCAGGTGTTCGGGGTTCCCGGAGACATGCGGTCCAGATAGATCCCTTTTCTCTCAGCATTACTAATACCCGTGGTGGCATGAGCTGGATGTAGCTGCTTCAGCTACCATATGCATCCATCTCTTCAGGCTGTTCATGTTATATGGCAGGTTTGGCAGTCTGCCGGGATTTTTCTGAGTAATGCAAATGGTGGGGGATAATAATATTAACCCCTTTGTATCTTAGCCAACCATGAGTAGGATTTTGTTGAGCAGAGAGCGCTTTGTAACCTCCCCTGCTCACCCTTTCTCTTCCTCTGTGCCCCTCAAAATGTACAGATCATAGAATCAGAGAATATCTCAAGTTGGAAGGGACCCATAAGGATCATCGAGTCCCACTCCCTGCTCCTTGCAGGACTACCTAAAACTGCACCATATGAATAAGATCGTCATCCAGACGCTCCTTGAACTCTGACAGGCTTGGTGCCATGACCACTTCCCCGGGGAGCCTGTTCCAGTGACCGACCACCCTGTCAGTGAAGAAGTATTTAGGCTGTAGCCTATTTAGAGAGGTGGATATGGATAAACTTTCTAAGGAGCTGATAGTGTAAAAAAGGAAGATGCTATTATTCTCTTTCTACATTTTTTCCAGCAATTTGAAAAGATAATGTGTGATTCTTTGTTTCCCCCTGTTCTACTTCACTGCCAAGGACAAATATGAATGGCAACCACAGTGCTTAATGCTGACAGCCTTTCTCCATCCTTGTCTCTCTTCTAGAAGTGAAAGATTTGCAGTAGCAATATAATACAGCTTTTTCTCGGGTGAACAAAAAGCTGATGCTTCCTAACTTCTCCATGGAGTGATTTCCAGATCATCAGAGGACACTAATCCTGTACCGAGAGCTGGTGGCTAGGGATGGTTGAGTTATGGTGACATTATTAAAATATTGACAGCACATCATGGCCTTAAGGATGAGACAACTGTATTTCGATAAAGGGAGGGCGGAGAAGGCTTGAATAAACTGTTGTTTTCTAATACAGGGAAATGAACACAGGAAAAAATGCTTAAGGGCTTGAATTTCCAGGAAAAAAACAGCCACAAATACGTTTATTTTACTAACACTGCTGATATGCTGATCAGCTCTATCACATTATGGAAGTCTTCATCAAAGATTATTTGAGATCTCTACATAGGCCCAGACAACTTTGCCAGATACCCTTTGCTGCTTTTCTCTGCTTAGGTTAGTGCCACTTTATTACATCGAACAGCCTTCCTCCTCTTACGCCTTCCTTCCTCACCCTTTTACGGGAAGATGTAAATTTTACGCTTGACTGCTGTTACCTGTATTCAGTGTGGGAAAGAAAGGTACATATTGTTGATGTGCTGCAACCTCACGTAGCATGTTGCGTGTCAGCCCAGTAGACCTGCGCGTCCTCAGCCTTGTTTGTGAGCTTCCCCGGGCTTCCTGCCTAGGAGCAAACAATACCACTTAACTAGCGCTGGAGTCGCCACTAATTGAAGCAGCATAATTATCAAATACTTGGACTCATTCCACATCTGAAATAAAACAGCTGTGTTATAATGTTATGATCAAATTCTTTCACTGTTCTGTGACCTAATAAATTAACGGTTGGGAATCATGCATTTGTGACTCACAGTCTGTCACTAAAATATTCTAATTTCATCAATGGTCTTTTGGATAAATTCCTCTGAATGGGTACTGGTTTACTTAGTCTGAGAAGAAACGTGGCTGTTTCATGCCATCAGTTCTAAGAGGACTGAGTTAGTGGTCTCTGGTCTACAGAAAAGTAAGGAAGAAACTAGAAAATAATGAAATATTTCTGTAAAGAATTGGCTTCACAGGGGACTGCCTGCCTCATAAATTTAGTGAGAGACGTAGGCCGGCTCCTGAGAGCTCTCAAAATTGTCCTGGGTTGCTACTCAAGGAGCTGTGTGGATACACTCTATGTAGATTGATAGCTCTGGAGGAAGAGTAATGCAGCATGTTGCAGACTAACCCTCGCTACAACAGGCTTAAGGGTGAAAAATTAAGCAATTCCATTCTTTCTAAGCAAAAGATTAATATCTTGTTTGCAAAATTCTAGTTAGTTTGAACTACAGGCAATAAAACATTCTTCTGAATTCAGCTAAACATGACTTCTCTTCAGCTGTTCAAATATTTCAATTTGCTTGGGAACTGGAAATTTAGCACCTTCTATACAGGTTGGCCTGCCTTAGACTCCTTTCAAAACTAACGATACGTGCCCTCTTCTTCCTTTCTTTCTTGTTTTTTATCAGGAATGCAGCTACCACAAAAGGCAGCGTAGTTAAATGGCTTCTAAACAATGTCATTTAGAATTAGGAAGTCTTATTTCAAGATTGGAATTGTGAACAGGGAAGAGAGAAAAAAATTTAAATCCTGTAGTACAGCTCGCCAAAATAGATCATAGAATCATTAAGGTTGGAAAAGACCTCTATGATCATCTAGTCCAACTGTAAGGAAGGATCTCGAGGAAGAACTAGCTAAAGGCAGAAAATCTCATGATAGATTTTTTTTCTTTCAAACCTACCAGAAATAGGAAGGTCCGCCAGAGGTCAGCAGACCTGAAAGATGATGGGCCTGTAGAAGGGAGCGCTTTTGAAAGAGAATGCCATAGATGAAAACCTCAGTGAATTCTTAGCGGTAGGGTTAACTATGGGATACAGCTGCTTCCTCAGGACACTGCAAATAAAGACCAGTGGTGCAATTTTGCATTTTGTTTAGGTCAGTTGCGGTCTGGCCTGTAGGTCCTTTACTGTACCAGTGTCCTGAGGTGAAGGCTTCCGCCTTCGCCCTGGGGTTAGTGCTGCCATCCACAAGTGATAATTTGTGGGTCTGGCTGAAAAGTGAAAGAAATAAAAACTGTAGGGTCAGCGATCGGCTTAACCGTCAAGAACCACCTAGAAAGTCTCTTGATTGCAGGCACTACCACAGGGTAGCAGTTTACGGTTAGATCAATTTAAGCGTAAGCCTACCCTGAGGAGCAATGTCTGGTTTCACAGACACCATAGAAGGGTTTCATAACTGACTGACAAAATGAACAGCAACAAATCATCAGGACAAGGTGATATTCCAAGGGTAACTCGGATATGAAATTTCTGAACAGAAGTAGTATCTGTTGCTTCTCTATTGCTCTGCCTTGATAGCAGAGGAATGGGACGTAACAAATGCATCGCTGGTCTTAGAGTTGTAGAAATGACCCTGAGAACTGAACTAGGAAGCTTGTTATCACTGCTGGAGAGCTGGTACTAACGTCACAGAGATTAGAATCGGTGGAAATGTGGTTAAAAAAAAGATGAACCTCCAGGAGTCAAAATAGTATTTATAAAGGGGAATTGTGTTTTGAAGGAGTCGGTGGTTATATGGATAACTACCTTGACTCTTTCAGGTTTGATTTGGATATTCAGAAAGACATGCTTAAAAAACAAGTTATTTTGTAGTAAGAGAAAATGACCTCTAAGATAAAGGATAAGAAATAAAGGGTAGAAATAAATGAACTGTTTTCAAAGTAGAGGGAAAAGGAGCGAAGTCTGAGAGGGCTCTGTGCTGTGAACTGTCCTGTTAAACCTGTACACACATTATCAGATTTAATCTTAGCCATAATTCAAAGAAAGTGAAGCATTCAGAGCTTACCTAAGGATTTAACAGGATTTTCAAACGTTGTTAAAATACTTCAGAGACTATTAAATCATAGAAAAATCTGTTTTTCAGACATCTTGCCAAACATACAGTGCCTAGTCTAGCTGTTCGTCGAGGCCACTCACAAATGAGTTTAAGGATGCACAATGAATTGTGACTGCTTTGCCTGATCCGCTGCTGCCTGCCACCTCTTTTGGCTCCTTGGCACCCAGAGGTTTGCACTCTGTCGGTGGCATGCCCTCCCACGCCAACCTCACGCATGCCAGAAACACGAAGGGCAGGGTGGATTAGTCTCTATCCAAAATAATAGTTTCCAAGAAGCCTGTCTTACTCTCCTTCCCCTCTTCTTTTTTAGACCATGTAATAAATCTAGATGAACTAGTGATTTCATCTCCACCTGCTGTTTTTACTGATCATCGACAAAACCAGCATGCTGGGAGGCTGTGGCTTCAGCCTTAGAGGGTAGAGAAATTCCTGGCCCCAACTGCAAATCTCCCTAACTTAGCTGGATGATCATCTTTAACTGCAGCTCCTACTGGAAGAACTTTGGAAACTGTGTGGTTTGGTCTCATCATGTCTCTCTATTATTTCTCAAGCTTTTTTCTAAGATGAGGGAAACGGAGCAGCTCGTATTAATTATCTCACCGAATGCATCTTGCCTTTGCAGAAAGAATGACAGGATGCCTTCTGAAAAAAACCTTCTGTGTTTCAACAAAATCTCCTAGGAAGTTGGGTGGGTACCTTACAGCATTTATCGGTAGGTCAGGTACCAATCAGTAAGCGCTCAGGAGGTACCTAAATCTGTGTCTGATTGCATGAAAATTTGTCAGTTTTAGTTAAGAAAAGAATACCTTCTCGCTTGTGTTGGCGTTCAGCCGCATAGTTATACCTACAGTCTGCTTTCCTGCTTTATGTCTTCCAAACAGGCAATGTAGAGTCCAGTCCTCACGTGTAGGTGTAAGCTCCAGTCTCACTTCATACTAGGTGTGAAGACAGTAATTTTAGCAGGACCGGTTTACAGATGGGCTTCCACAGGGCTGTACGTCTGCTTCCAAGTGGACAGGCAGCTCCCTTAGTCACTGAGGGTACTATTCTGTTGACTAAATGCAGGTGTCTAGCACCGTTTTAGATGCCCTAGCGTATCCTGGTTAGCTTCTGTCTTTTACTCCAGAAGGCTTTAGGTATCCTGGAGGTCCTGTGTCTTATCTGCCAGTCATGGTCTTATCTCTGTGATAGCTGTGGGTAACTAAAATAGCATTGGATGCCTACGCTGAGTATGTCAAAGGGAGGTGTACCTGGGGAGGAATAACCCCAGGCACTAGTACATGCTGGGGGCTGACCAGCTGAAAAGCAGCTTTGCAGAAAAGGACTTGGGGGTCCTGGTGGACACCAAGTTGAACACGAGCTGGTGATGTGCCCTTGCAGCAAAGAAAGCAAATGGTGTCCTGGGCTGCATTAACCAAAGTATTGCCAGCAGGTCAGGGTAGTCTCCATCCTTGGGGATATTCAAAAACTGGCTTTAGATGGCCCTGCTTGAGCAGGGTGTTGGACCAGAAACCTCCAGAGGTTCCTTCCAGCCTCAGCCATTCTGTGATTCTAAGGCAACTGAAGTGTGAACTGTGGGCGTGAAATTTGAATGGCCAGCCACCTGAGATCCAGCTATTTTCAAACTTTCTGTACAAAAATGAAGGCTGGTCACTTTTAATTTTATTTCTGGTTTCTGTTCTTTAAATGTGTTTGTGGCTATATTTCATGGTTAACTTAAAATACATGCATGCAAACTGCAAAAAATATCAGAAATATGACCGGGGTACCAGCTATTAGGGGACAGGGAGAGTGGCAGTAAATTAAATTCTTCATGTTTTGTATCAAGTAGCTGACACATGCTATAGATTTGTATTCATAAGAGAGGGAAAAAATAATTTTTGTATCCTAATATTAAGCAAGGACAAAATACAACTAGTAATTTATAAAATACGTCTTTTGTTTATTGAGCAAAGGTATTAAATATTCTTCTTGTCCTGTATAATGACAACTTCCACATTTTTTTTTTATAATCACTAGAAAAATGCTGTGGACAAAATTCAACACTGAGAAATAATCAGTGCAGTTTCAAAAGGTGTGTGAAAACATTTTACTTTCATATTAAATGTGGATCAAAGACGTATCAGTAAGGACGGAAAACTTTCTAAATCATTCCCTCCTAAATCCCTAGATCTCTTAATCTGCAAGAGAGAGGAAAGAAAGCCCTAAGCAGTCAAGAAGTACAAGATCTCATCTTGACAGAGTATAACAAATCTATGCCTGTAGTGCTATTTTACAGCGCTAGTTGACTTGTAACGCAGCAACTGTCTCCAAGCAACTGTGCCACCGACCGGGAGGTACAACCGGGGTGCGCAAACCCCGCGCAGAGGCAGGGGGAAAGCGAGGCAGCTCTGCCGGCGTGCACCCCTTGCCACCGAGCCTTCGGGTCATGCCTCGTGCTGGAAAGAGACAGGCTCCACCGGCGTTGGAGATGGCCCTTTTCAGCAAGATGCAGCTATTCCTGCAGGTGGAAAATCGGATTGGGTCATCAGTTGCCCACGTCAGTCTTTTTGCCGAAATAACTCTAACGTATTAATCAATTCAGCTCTCTCATCTGTACCAGTAGCGCTTGTCAAAACGTTATTTTTGCAGCTAACTGAATCTAAACAAGCTCTCAAAACCAAAACAATGCCTTTGCAGGCCCAGCTCAAAATAGCTATTCGTGTAGATTTAATCTAGTTAACTACAATCGATATACATCATAGAAATAAAATCTATATGTTTAATGTAATTTCCCCCAGCTGCTTTATCTAAATGCAAAACTAGCAATATACGTATGAAGCTTGTTTTAAAAGGTAATAATGTACCTTTGTTGTCCTTGTCCTTCTGATAAAACTCATCATTTTGTCATTCGTTGTATTCTGTTTCATTTAGGACCCACTGCAACCATTGCACAAGCTGCAGGAATGCAGCAGTCCGCTTCCACCAGAGTTTATTTCCAGCATAACATTTTGAATCTTTTATGGAAGGGAATTGTAATCTATGAAATAATTTGCTACAAAAGCTAGTAACTAAAGATGATTTTTCCTTTTTATGGTATAAAGTGTATAATCATTCGTGTGATTGTTGATTTGGGGGGTTGTAATTTTGCAAAACTGTTTTGAGACAAACCACTGGTGGCAGTTCAGAAGATGAAAAGCTTTATCCTTTACTTAGGGGGATGAAGAGATGGAAAGAGGGAAAAGGAAATGAAAGATCTATTCCCAGAATGGCAGCAAACACAAGACTCTTGAATTTTTGAACGGCAGAATTTTGGTATCAGTGCTGATGTTAAGCATTTTGCCAAAATTGTTCCGGCAGTAGCACTTGCAGTTCAAGCTGCAGCAGCATATTCCTGCTTGGATGGGCTAGTCCTGAACCACGGAATGGGATCGGAAACCTGTCCACCTTCTGCTCCCCACCAGTATAGCTGTGACTGAACTACAGGAGGCAACAATTCAGTTTCTCCTCAGTTCTCTTGTGCAATAGGTTAACAAAATGTCAGGCTAGATCTGCTTTTGGGTTGTTACCTTGCTGTTTCTTTTCCCCCAGCCTAGGTTGGCAGGCTCGTGGGTGATGCTGGGAAATACACTGTAAGGTTTGCCTCGCTTTTCCCAATTTATTCCCTACTCTCTCTTCTTCCAAAATTCTAAAAAGTCCACAGTGAATGAGTTCTGTTAATGACCACACATTAATAGCAGATAACTATACACTCATTTCATAGATACTTTCTGTATTATTTTGACATTTGTTAATGCTATTCAATCCAGAGGTACTATTTTACTGATCTTAATAGCTCAATCCAAAAAACCCGCTGAAACATTTTTATAGCACAAATTAAATGCCTTCTCCAGCTGTAATTATTTAAAAGAAAGTAAAAGCTTCTAGGTAAGAGAATGTGCCAAATTATGCTGCAGAAACACATCAATGCGCTGACAGTCCTTCATGAGTACTAGCTTCTGTGATTAGTCTCTTTTCAGGCCGTAATTATTATTATTATTCATTAAAAATTAAGCGGTATCTGAATTTGAAGTTTAGACAATGGATTTCCACTTCTTAAACAGGAATGGACTTAAGGGTAGTGGCCTGACGCTGCAGTCCTTGGAAGCGTAAGGAGTTTGGGATTAGGTGTGGGTGCTACAGGACAGGCTGGGTGGCAAGTAAATAGCTGTGAAGGTGCACGTTGTGCTCAGGCTTCTGCTTCAGCTGGAGCAGGAACGGCGGTGCAGGGATAGCAAATGACGGCACACAGGATGGGATGCTGTGGGATCATCTGAACCTGCTAGGACTAGACTTTCTCCCAAACTCTTTCTGGTTTGCCATATCTATAGGTTTCCTTGCTGTTAACATTTTTTATTATTATTTGCATACAGTTCATTTTTATTGGTAACATAAATGGCACACAGTCAGCATTTGGTGCGCGCTCGGTACCTTACAACTATCCATGTTCTCAAGATGGTACCATCAAATTTCTTTCTTTCCCTTTACAACAGTCATGAAGTAGCTGAACAGAGCCAGTTACAAGTCAGATATCTTTTGCAGGCTGCACTTTGGTTACAGTCCTTGGAAAGGTTCCAACTCCATCTGAGTTGGAAATGTTTACATGAACTTGATAATATGGGTAACACCTTTCACCAATAGGACTTCAGGATGTTGTTACCCTGTATTAACCTTTGAAGGATGGATTGGTAGCTTGAGATATTTATATAGATACATATATATGTATTGCTTTCTGCTTGAGAAGAGATTAGAGCTGCATCCCACCCATTCCATGATTAGATCTCCATCCTGAGAATATGATTGAGAGATATAGATATATATATTCTCTTTCTGTGAATATAGATTAAGCTGCTGTTTTTTCTCTTTTTCTTCATCTAGAATATTTTTTCTGTGTTTTCAGGGGAAAAGAGGCAGTTCATTCTCATTAGATCAAGGTAGCAGCAGGAGAGAGAACGCTGCCGGCTCCTGAGAAAGTCTGAGGCCTGAGGTGCCCCAAACCTTTCCGTGAGGTTGCTAAGGGATCAGGAGAGCTTTGTGGGGCACGCCAGGCTCGGAGCCGGCGCTGCAGGCAGCAGCAAGGCAGCTCAAGCGTGCGCCCCTCCTGCCCTTCTGCTTCCTGCAGAGAGAAATGAAAAATACGCTGGCAATCTGTAACTCCCTGGCCCACTCCTTTCCTTCTTCTCCACCTCCTGCTCCACCCCCACGTTGGGACTTTTAATAAATTTGTCAACAAATAAATGAACGTCCTAGAAGTGAAAGGCTGAGAGAGTTGGGGTTGTTCAGCCTATAGAAGAGAAGGCTTTTAATGCTGAAAGGGGGCTTATAAGAAAGATGGGGACAGACTTTTTAGCAGGGCCTGTTGCGATAGGACAAGGGGAAATGGTTTTAAACTAAAAGGGGAGATTTAGGCTGGATATAGGGAGAAATGTTTTACACTGAGGGTGGTGAAGCACTGGCACAGGTTGCCCAGAGATGTGGTGGAGGTCCCACCCCTGGAAACATTCCAGGTGAGGTTGGACGGGGCTGTGAGCAACCTGATCTGGTTAAAGATGTCCCTGCTCACTGCAGGGGGGTTGGGCTGGATGGCCTCGAAAGGTCCCTTCCAACCCAAAGCATTCTGTGATTCTGTTTTGGACTAGACCTCTGAAACTGAAGGGGAGCGAGTGGAAACACCACCTCTGTGTCACTTCTGGACCTGTGCAGAGGATGAAAGAAGCACTGAAACTGACTGCAAGGGGTTGTGTTCTCCATTCTGGGACATCCATAGGGAATAGCAAAAAAAAACCCAGCTGCAATCCAACTCAAACCTTTCTGGTGATCCTGGGTTTGTTCTTCATTCTTCCTGTATGTGTTTTGCATAGTTTTCCTTATGTCCTATATTGAAAGTATTTATTATAGTCCCTCAATTGATAAGCAAGTGTAGGTTCTCAGCATTCACTACCAATTTTATAGAAAACATTTAATTTTTCCATACAGACATCTTATTTTAGTGGTATTTGATGTAGTCAAATTCCAATTATTTTACTATTCCATTAACTGATTTTCTATTTATTAACATAAATTTCTCTTCAGAGGTAGGATTTTTGCTTTCTTTGGTTTTTGGTTATGTACTTCCTAATACCTGGGAATGTCTTCTCCTCTTATCGTTTATGAAATTAAATTTTACCCTTCAAAAAAAAACCCCAAACTAGTGTCTTAAAAAATAGGCTTATCTAATAGCATCAGAAACCTATAATTATTTCCATGTATTTTTTCACAAGACAGATCTAGTTTAATGCCAGGTCCAGCTTCCTGCTATAATCTAAATTTTCCTGGTGTCTTTTACAAAACCATAATAGCCAGACATCTTTTCTTGGAAGAGTACCAGTTTTGCGATTAGTTAAAAACGTGAAATGCAGAGAGAACTCTTATTACTGAGGTCATGTTGACTATGAAGACATTATTTCTCATTGGAGGCACTTAAAGTAATGTTTTTGAGAAATACTGCTTTGTCTGGATAAAAAAGGTGTGTATAAAAATGAGTAAACTTGCTATATAAGCAATATCCTAACTCAATAATGGTAACTGCAAGACGCCTCTTGACTTCTGTGGATGACAAGGATGCTTTATCAGAAGTATAAATAACTGCTAAAATCACATTTTATCCAGATTTTTAAAGCTCAATAACGTGTTTATTTTCTTCCATTGATGAAAGCCCACCCAGTGGTAACTCTTTCAATGTTAAATTTCGTGCCAGTCCTTAGGAGTACGTTGCATAGAAAAGCTTTGAGGAGAAGGAGCCTTACTTTATAGCCTACTCGCAGGCTGAAGGGGCTCTGACCCCAGTGAGGAAAGTCGTTTTCAGGAGGCATCCCTACTTGTTTGTTTGTGGGGAAAAGATGGGTTAAACTGGCGTAAATCATAAATCACTGTGGCTGTGGCATTCCATCCTTAGTTTCAAGTCCACACTGAATGGATGAAAGCTGTAATTATTACAGAAATAGATCAGAAAAATCATCCCATAGTTTTCTGCTCTGTGCATGGGATCAGAATGGACCACAATAAAACTGAAATAGTTGGTTTTACTACTACTTTACGTATTTCAGTAAGTCAGGACAACCTACTTGAATAGTCCTCAAAACATGTGAATGTTTACAAGTGTATCCAAGCCTAGAAATATGGGTTTGCATTTACCTGGTGTTCCATTTTGACTTACAACTTTGTTTGTTCTATTTGTCAAGTGGTTTTTTTTGTCAGAGAGCATTTGTTCTCTAGTTTTAGTACAATTCATTGGTGGTACTGTGTGCGTAGTGTTTGTCTCTTTTTTGTTTCTCATAGATATTAGTGAGTAGAAATAATCTGGAAAGGTTTGCGTTGTGGCATTTGGTTTGACTACTCTGATTACCATCTTTTTCCCAGTTTTCTACACTAAGCTTTTAAGATACAGGTTCTGTTTCAACATTGGAAATTCAAAAAACAAAGGTTTTTTTAATTTTTTTTTATTTTTTTAATTAAATTCCATTAATTTAATTAAGCTCACTGTACAAAATTTAACGATGTAAGTAACTCATTTTGAAGTTTGCTTGCATGTGCATACTTAGTCTGCTTATGTCTTTTCAGCAAAAAAAAAAAAGGTTAAAATTAGATACATCTTGAACTTATTATGAGGCTTTTCTTGTATGGTTTTTCATGTAAAAGAAATTGGGGAAGGAAAAAAGGTGATGCCATTCACTGCATATTTAGCTTGGCTAATGTCATTATTACAGGGCTCTGAGGTTGGTTTGTTGGTTGCTTTTGACCTGTGACAAAAATAGGGTTTGGCATAAAAGGAGACATATTTCTATTTGTATATGTGGTCATCAGCAGGACTTGGTAGTTGAATAAGCATTTTCTAGATGAGCCATACGAATAGGTAGTACTGACGGCATGCATTGCAGTAATGACTTTCTGTATTTAGCCTGTGTTTTACCTGTGTACGACTTCCCTTCTTGTGAGATAAAATAGAAGTTACTTAACACTTTTGTATATGCATGTCTGAGGAGGCAAAGTTCCCAAAAGTTTAATATTGTTTATATATTTTGAGAGTTTTACTTTATCAAAGTACATCTAGATATTTTTAATCTCTCAGTGAACAGCAGTTGAAGTGGAAACTGCTAAAAATAAGGTCACAGGAGGCCCATAGCCATCAAAGACTTTAGAAGAGGATTGCGGTGTACTGAGTGTGGTATCTTTGACCAAAATGTAATTGTAGCCTGAAGTGAAAGACAAACTACTCCAAGGCATATGAAAAACGTTAGCCAAACACAGCGAAAGAAATCCGTTTGAAGTCCTTTATAAGCTCTTATATATATGACTTATACGTAAATCCCTTATAAGCTCTAAGATGTTTGTACTTAATGAACAACTGGGATTTATTCATAGTTTTATATTTGCAGTGTGTTACTTGGTATCTAGTATCTTAGTTTTAAGAAAATTTGCCTCCCACACTTGTAATGTCGCTGCGAATGTTGCACCTTTCACTTTGTGTTTCAGCTTGGCATTATATAAATGTGACAGGAACAATGTTGCTTGTCTTCTCCCTCCACCTCCCCACTGCCACCACCCCAAAATACTGTCAGCTGACTTAGTGAGGGTGCCCAATATATCTTTTCTAGAAGTCCCTCATAAACTCAGTGCTTGGTCATATTGACTGTTAAGAGACTGAAGATGCCGTATTTTTTAAGACGCTTATTCCATAATTGGAATGTCTCATAGTGCAAAGTAGCTGTTAGGTATTATTGTGTATCAAATGCTATGTAAAGTTTGTGGGTTTATTAGCTATGCTTGATTTGCTTTTTCCATGCTCATAAGCTTTTCTTTAATTTTTTATTTTTCTTTCCTCAAACTGAATGCAGTGCAGGAGCTGGTTGATACAGGCTCTATTCCTAAGCCTTGTCCATACTCCTTTGCCTCTACTCTTGCTTATTCCGTCAACATCCATCATAGTCGTATGAAGGAAACTCAGATAAATATGATTTGGATGGGCTTTGACTGTCTTTTGGTTCTGCTAATCTGATCAAATGACTGTAGTTTTAAATATCCAGAGGTTTAATTTCATTCTCCTGATCGGTAATGCTAATAATCATTTTAGTTGTATCATATTACTGACTATTGCAGTCAAAAGGACTAATGTGATTATCACATTATGTATAGTTATTAGCGAGATGAAGAAAAATAGCTGAGTTAAACAAAAGTCTGATTCGACTGAATTTTTTCCTCATAGGTATTAAATAATTTTTGTTAGATTTGAAAATGCATGAGAAAAAAACCCTTTCAAGAGAGATAGATTTGGGGAAGATCAGGTGAAGCAGCTAGAAGTCTCAAACAGTGAACTTCTGCCTCTTACGTAAAAGGTAATTGTTGGCCACAGCGTAAGATATTATTTTTAATCTGTGATCGATACATACAGCTGCCATGGACTGCAATGATTTCAAATTCTACATGACTTGGGTTTTTCTCCCAATTAAATATATTGCTGAGATTTACACATCTGTAATTTTTGTCTCTGATTGTGCTGGGTTAAATTTCCCTGTTTAAAGACACAACGCAAGTCCCAGCCCCCTTGTTATACTAACCGGTTTTTTGAAATAGTGAAAAAACATTTTGTACAGCTTACCTCTGTTTGATTTAGCCTGTAACTCCTGTATTAAGCGTTTTTTATAAAGCAGATGTGCCCTTTGAAAAGGCACATCAAAACTCTTTTGCCAATGGATTTCAGGTTTTGAATTAACTGTTTTCTTTCTTTCTCGATGCCAGTAAGGTGGGCAAATAGTCTACTTTCAGAGTTCCCAGTGCCAAATTGAAACTTCTACATCCAGGTGACACAAAGCATTGATCCAGCACAAAGTTGATTCTGTGGCTCTAATTTTTTAGAACATTTTTGGATGACCTCGCTGGTACTGGCAGTGTGTGTGCTGGGTCAGCTGGCACCAAGTTGAGGGAGAGGCATAAAGCTGACAAAACCTCAAATCATGTGTGCTGGGTGAGTGGGCATGAGTGCAGTCATGTGTCCTCAGTGATCATGATCATGGTCCTGCTGTGTGATGGGCAGTGCATGCACCAGTGGTAGGGACCCTTGAACCACAGCCTTTGGTGTCAAGGGCTATGGCTATAAATAACTTGGGTGCATGTATCATACCTGATGCTCGCATTAGCTGCTCATGTTCACCGTTACCTGCTTCAAACCCCATTCAACTGCCACCTAATCTGTGGATATTTGGACTTTCCCAGGTATCACACTCCACCTCCAAACAGTCATATCCTTCTGGGAATGTACATGATCGCCAAACCGTGCAGCCTGAGGAGTCAGGGACATAACCCATTCCTGACCCTCATCTGGGTCAACAAACCAGTATTCTGCCTGGGTTGCCCCAGGAACATGATTTTCTATGAGAACCTAGAGTGCAGAACCATGCCATTATATTTTCTTTCCAAAACAGACCCACCATCTTACCCAGTAGGTTTTAGTTGGTTGTAAGGATGCCTGTGATCCCATGCCTGCTCTGGTTTAATGCATTCTGTGTTAAGGTTCACTGAGATGGAGGCAGGGAGCAAAAGGGACCCTCTTCAGAATGTGACTCAAGTCATATTCTAAATTGGATTAAAGTGAAAATCTTGCTTTTCTTAAAGAATACTCTCTGGCTTGTTTCTATGCCAAGAGCTAATGCTCACATATCCACAGTGCTCAAGCCTAAAGCCGCATAAGTGGAAGAAAGTACCTCTGCTTGGCGAAGTGTGGGGTGTTAGACACGCTCTCCTCTTGAGCCTTTCCGGTTATCCGGGGTAACTCCTCGTTCAGTGTGCTGGAGCATGGCTGTCATTTTGAGGTGTCTAATTTCTTGTGGGTGTGTATGCTTAAAATACATGTGGTGGGTTTTGTCCCTCGTGAGACCCCACCTGGAGTACTGCATTCAGCTCTGGGGCCCCCATTGTAAGAAGGACATGGACCTGTTGGAGTGAGTCCAGAGGAGGGCCATGAAGATGATCAGAGGGCTGGAGCACCTCTCCTATGAAGACAGGCTGAGGCAGTTGGGGTTGTTCAGCCTGGAGAAAAGAAGGCTCCAGGGAAACCTTATAGCAGCCTTCCAGTACCTGAAGGGGCCTACAAGAAAGCTGGAGAGGGACTTTTGACAAGGGCATGTAGTGATAGGACAAGGGGTAATGGCTTTAAACTGAAAGAGGGTAGATTTAGATTAGATGTAAGGAAGAGAATCTTCATTGTGAGGGTGGTGAGGCACTGGAACAGGTTGCCCAGAGAAGTTGTGGATGCCCCATCCCTGGAAGCGTTCAAGGCCAGGCTGGATGGGGCTTTCAGCGACCTGCTCTAGTGGAAGGTGTCCCTGCCCATGGCAGGGGGGGTGGAACTAGATGGTCTTTAAGGTCCCTTCCAACCCAAACCATTCTATGATTCTGTGATTGTTTGATAGAAATTTGAGGTGGTCCCACCCCACAGCTCAGCAGGGCACTGATCCAGTATTTTTTAAAAGAAAAAATAAATACGGCATAATAAATAAAGATGAATATTATTTTTTTTCCCCCAGAAGGCTCGTATCTCAGCCTTGAAGTCAAAACGACATAGGGCTGGCGCACTGCAGCAGGAAACAACGGGGGCAAGACGGAGTGGCAAGAGGTCAGTGGGGCCAGAATATCTTGAGACAGCTATCGTTGGGTCCTGTTCAGGTTTTTCTCTGGTTATGTAGATTAAAATACCATTTTACAGGATTGTGGCACAGTCGGGGATTTCTGAGTAAGGAAACTACCTGCTGTTTGTTTCTACTGTGCTCCCAGGAACTACAGCTTAACTCATTATTTTTGTAAATAAGCAAGATCATAGCAAATAATTATTCCAAATAACACAGCTGATGAATCACTGATACCTTAACACAAATACCCTTCGAAGGCCCTACACACTGGCTAACCACCTCAGCTGAAGGACAGTGCTTAGGCAGTCCATGGCAGTAATGGGAAGATGTCACGAAACTTCAAGACAGTGTTGATGGCCTCAGTAGGCACAAGTTTTTCTGTAGTCCTGAAGTGTAGGTAGTTCACACCTGGCCCAGGAATGTTATCAAAATTTTAACGCTAGGGCTATGTTTTTTCATAATTAAAAACCCCCTCAAAGCCACAAACCCTTCTGTTTCCCTAGAATACAAATGTGGAGTGCTGCTGACTAATTGGGAGAATTCTTTCTAAACTCATTATTTTGTCTTTTTTTAAATCATGGGGGTTGAATAATGTGTTACAATTCACAATAGTTTTCAGACCTTTCCATTTTTGTGGAACTTAGAAAAAATTGTTGGTCTTCTCTAGTTTTCTTTTTTTTCCCTCTTCTAAGAAGATACTACTTTTGCACAGGAGCAAGATGGCATTCCAAAGTGAATTTTGTGCTTATGTTGCAACATGCAGCAAAACTGCTAAAGGTATAATGTTTTTAATCAGGTGTGCCTTTGGAAGGACGCCAACACTGTATCATTGTCCTCCAAAAGAGGAAAAAAGAGAGAAAGAGCTTACAATTGCTCAGTTACCTTTTTGCTGCTCTTTTTGCTCTTGCTTGGCAAAAGAATTTTTAGTCTCTCTGACTGTATGTGGCTTGAGACCACTTAAAGAATAAGTAGCTGAAATGTCAGCTCATGCTGATGTTTGCACTTACAAGAAGTCTCAGGCATCCATCTGACATTGATCTCACTCATAGCAACTAAGGAAAGTAAATCTTCAGGCTCAGTTCCGATTCTCAAACTAGTCCTGAATTCTCTTTCTGGTTTTAATATTGAAAAAGGGTTTGATCCTTGTTGAACTTTAATCATGTGTGTTCTTAAGTGGCTTAAGTAAAAGATTTGGAATCAAGAGACTTTGTTTCTTTTTTCCGGACGTTCTTTGTCTAAGGATGCAAAAAAAAAAAAAAAAAAGTCACTGGGGTCATCATTGTACAGGTAGCACAGGTTGGGACCTTGTTAGAAATAGCACAGGTTTAAGTGTACAGGTGGCAGGATGGCGCTGAGAAGATCAACTGGCTCTGGAATCTGGAAACAGTATGGTTGTCAAGGCTAATGCTCTGCAGGCTACAGTTTTTTTATTATTGTTGTTTTTTAAATCCACTTACCATACAAGGCCTCAGATCACTGTAGAGGCCAGAATTACAAACAAACTTGGAAGCAGTGAAAGGGGACAGGTCCGCTGGTGAGTCTTAAGACCTGGCTTAAATGCAACTTCTGGATCACTAAGCCACTCCAGACTCAGAGCGCTGGGAGAGTGCACAAGGGGAAGACCTGTGTCTGTGTGCTGATTCTTGGATTCTCTTGTGTAAGATACTGTGTGAGTGAGTTACCGGACACTGTTTGAAAGAGAAGGCTAGGTGGGATGGAGTGGTGCTTTGGTTCCTTATGGTGATTCCTATAAATCTTGCTAACTCATTTTTAGCTCAAATAGGTAGACCACAGTCTACAGAGAGACGTTGACTTACCTTCAGGTTTTCAAACGCTTTCATTTTTCTAACCCCAAATTGGAATACTTTGGGTATTTTGCAGATGTTTTTGCTTATTCTAGTAATTTATGTAACCTGACAACTGGTTAGATCTGTTATTTTTACATTAAGCTTTTTAGGTGAATTCCAGAGGGATGGCAATGGCTTTCCAGAATACCGAATCCATCAGTATGACATTGACTCAAACCTAAACAGAGGATTTCAGCATTTTATGTGGCCGCAATTGCTATTCCGTACAAAAATGTACAAAACTAACACTTTATTCTTTCCTACATTTCTTGTTCTCCTAATTTATCAACCCTAACTGTAATGTCTTTATGATTATGAATCTACAATGCATAAGCATATAAAAATAAAGTTATTAAAAGAATACAAAGGCTACCCTTTACTGCATACAACTACTAAGAACATCATTAAATAGGTGGTTAAGGAAATCTCATTTGTAACTTTTTTCTATAAATATTACTGTGAGCTGCCATCTATGCCTTGAATGAGATTTATTCTTAAAGATCTTGACTTCTATCAAATGACTTATACTGGCCTAAAAACACATTATTTAACTTTGGGATTTAATGTGACTTTCGCTATCCATATCCAATACATAACATAAAGAATAACTTCCCACATTTAGTGTGAATCAAGTTCTTTTACTGGGTATTGACATTGACCTTATGCTAACCTACTGAGAAATTGAAAGAAGTAGAAATGAAAGGTGTCACCCTTAGAAAATTATAAATGTAAAAGCAGTTTTTAACTTGTGATTTTCGTAGTTGTTAGCCCCTGATTTTGACATTATTTCAGATTGTCTTTATTTAAGGAATAACAGCCCTTCAAAATATGTCACATCTAAAACCCGGGTGACAAAAGAGTTTCTATTTCCAGAAAAAAAATGGTATGTTTTTAAGTTTCTCTGCACTAAAAAATAATCATATAATGTTAAATCTTATATGTCACATGCTGTGACTTGGGGGTAGCTCATTTGTTTTCACTGGCTTGTTTGGCAGTCTTCTGAGTTCTATTTTTAACATTAGAATGGTATTGTGATTCTTGCATTTAATTCACTACCTGGTGGGAAGAACATTGCATTTTTTTCCCCATCATTGTAGTACACCAAGCTTTTAAATGCATTTCTTCTGTGCTTTCCTGCCCAGAGATGTTTTATAAAATGTGGATGGGTTTATAGATGGATAGATAGGTAGATTGACCGATTGATTGATTTGGGTGTATACATATTTTTATATAGATATATAGATACACTCATATGTACATATACGCATAAATATATATCAGACAAAGCAAAACATTTTATAGACAATGAAGTTGCAGGCTTTATATTCTTCTAGCATTGTAGGAAGGTGGTTTTGCTTTTTGATTATGGCATGACAGCATCCCTATCTTCAGGATGTCAAGTTATCAACAGAGAATGTACATGTTTTTTGAGACAGCTGGTAGAAGCTAATAATGTTTGAGGACTAAAAATCTGAGTCTATTTAACTGTCTTCTCAGTTTATTTCCATTACCATTTACAGGATGTAAATGGCTTTTAAGCATTCTGATATTGATGATAATTGGTGCTCATGTTACTATTTTACAGTTAAAAAGGTGATTATTATGTTTTTCTGCTCTCTGGTTTTACTTGTGACTCGGACTATTCTAAACAGAAATGTCACCGAATGCTTTATTTTTTCAGTGCTTTATAGAGATCATGGTGTTTAAACGTATGGCCTCAGTTGCATTTCTAAACTAACCATATGTCCATTGAAGAGTTGCATATGTTTAGCAAGTTTAGTTGACTCGATGCTTAAGCAAGTCTTAACAGCAATTTGTAGTAGAGTTTTAAATGTATTAAATGTGAGGAGATACAGATATCGACTAAAATCATTGATAGTAACTAGCTAGGGATGAAAAGAACTGACCCTGTGAACCTGCCTATTGCATTTCGCTGGAGATTTGAATGTGCAGCTCAACAAACTGGGAAGACACTCAGAATATTGCCAGTTTGGAGGAGTAGGAAGATACCTAGTGGAGGTGGTTATGGACTGCACATATCTTAGCTCTAGCAACAGAGATTTTTCTTCCTTTACTCCTACTTCTAGTATTTTCTAAATACTCTCTAAATAACTGTCCATGCCGCAGCAGTGAACCTCTATTAAATAACTGAACATAAATGAAGACATTAATAGTAACTTAGTATACAAATACCTAACCTAAAGCTGAAGTTAACAGTAAATAAAAAATGAAACCAAGTGGTTTCTGTAAAGTCAGTAAAAATCATTACATAATCATAAATGTGATAGTATATTTGTATATTACAGTCATGTCCTATCTATGTTACGAACCGGGTACATGGAAAAAATGGCTTCTCCAGCTGAGAAATGAGACCTTTGCAATCCTGTTTCAAAAGCGTCGTTTTCATTTTAAGTCTGGTATGCAGTAGAGATCATGGATGTGGACATGTATAGGGGACAACTCCTATTTGCCACATATCTTTATCAAACTTGCTGAAAGGGAAAGTTGTCTTTAAAGCTAGTAGGCTTTATTACTGCTATATCTGACCTGAGGCTTGCTAGAATTACACAGCGTGGATGATGGGACTCATTCCCTAACAGTCCTGCTCTCTTGTGTTTGAAGAACGGATTGGTCACTGATCTTTATACTTTCTCATCCACTTCTTAAACCTTCAGGTAGGTTCTCTGAAGTTGTCCTTCTCTTGGTGTGGTCACATTCCCAGTCCTAGCTGGTGCAGGCCAGCAGTAGAGGAATAGGACTTCTTTATTGGTGGTAGAAAGTTGAAATGGCCCGCTACATTTTAACACTAATTTTGTGCTTCCTACTAAGCTACTGGAGCAAAAACACCTTTCTAAAAAGCTAAACCTTTCCATAGTTATATGTAATTGAATAACAGAATTCCGAAAAAGAGATTGCACAGTAATTTTATTTGCGATGTGTTATTTGCAGGGAAGGTTTTACGTTCTGTTGATGCACAGAGTATTTTGGATGTGGAGGTATTAGAATGTTTATTTTGTCGTTCCTTATAAAACCCTTGATTTCCAAGTGGTATGTGGAAAGGCCTTAATTTAGACTAGTAAATACAAAAGCCTCTACCTTCAACATGAAAAAATAACTCAGGCAGCATCTACTTTTACCTCACCTGCGCTGCTAGGTGATCGTCTTGATACCTGTTCTATATTCTGACTTAAAGGTATCTCAACAGACTATCTAGATTTATATTTCTTGTAATATATCCTATGCAGGTCTAGGATGTATTGTAGAGGCTATAAAATGATTTTGATTTGGGGAAGTTTTCTTTTACTCTTGGCTTAGAAACATCTCTTTTAATAGGTGGGAAGACCAGCCTTTACTTTTTAAGGAAACAAAAATGTAAGCAAGAGCAGTATTGATCAGGAAAGACTGCAAAATATTCATGGTATGTATGGCTCTGAGTGCCTAGCTGTTATAAGCATCATGTAATGCATACAAAATGTAATTTAGTATAATTTTTGGTATAAAGGTGCTACCCAGTTGGCATCTTTAGGTTTCATGCATCACCTTACCTAGCAGCAACAGGGAATGTCAGGATACTGGTCTCTAGTTGGCGTTTGGGGCATTGTTCATTTAATTGCTATATTAAACTTGTGGAGGTTTGTTTCGTTATAGCTTTTGAGTCTCATATTTTTCTGTAGTGAAAGGAAAGAGAAAATTCTGGATTAGAATCTGAATTTATCAGCCTTTACTTTCAGAAGCCAGAGGCAGGTTTGAATTTTACTGTTGGAATTTTATTTGTTTGGTTTAAATGTTCCCTGTGGCAGGTGTGGTCTGTGTCCAGTGGTCTTGTCTTTTCTAGCATTTTGCCAAGTATGTGGAGAAAACAACATGTGTCTGCGTCCTGGAGTGAGAGATTTGATTCTGCAAAAAGGGAAGGATGGAAGAAATTGAGGCATCTGTGACAAGTTTCTTTTACCACTATGTGAAAGAAATCAGGCTTTCTCTTTCTTTGGAGGATAGCTGTTGGGCTGAAGGTGGGTTTTGTAGTGACTTTATTGGTAGAAAACAGTTAGACATGGAGCCAACAGAGGTAGAAACCATTTCTAAAGCAGGTTCCNATAGCCTGATATAAAAGTGAAAAAAAATTAAATGGATATTTCCAGAATAATTTTTTGTAGGAAAATACTTTACAGGCATTTACTTAAGTCCTGTGGATGACATTTAATATCAGTCTACATTTTAACCTTTTTTCTTGAGCTTTTCATGAGGAATTTAATATTATTTTACATTTGTTGCAATTATATTGTGCTAGATTTGCCTTTTTGTGGGAAATGGAGAGGTAGGAAAAATGGATGGAATGCACTTCTATTAATGGATTGTGCCATTTGTGGATGGCAGTGGAAAAGCCTGTGTTGGATTGCATTTTTTGCTTTAGTGCAGTGACTACTTGTAGTAGTTTT
>VYZW01043585.1:0-21552 GCA_013401315.1 Balaeniceps rex | reverse complement strand
TTGCTGCTGGCTGCAGCTGCCCCCTCCCCCACCCAATACCCGCAGCCATCATTAACACCAGGCATTCACCCTCTACAGAAGGTCTGTGCCACAGTTACTCCTGTGTCAGTTGTCTCAGCTGAGCACTTGTTAAGATCATTCTAGCATTAAAGTTTGCCCAGGCTTGCTGACCTAAAACCTAATCCCAACCCAATTACTTTTTGTTACACCAGTCCTAACCCTTGTCTGGCTTCCCCTGCTGTGCCCAGCAGCAGATTTTGTTTTTGGTCTTGACTGATTAAAAAAAGTTAACTCTACTCACAACTGTATGGGCCATAGTGATTACTCAGGCCCTCATACCAGCTCCAGATCAAGCGTAAGAAAGGCCTTAGTGTGGAATTGCTTGGTATTCTTCTGCAGATCCTAATAAAGGTTGCTTTCTTGGAAAATGTGGCCACTGAAAAGATATGTTTGAAACTTATTTGGTTTTAATTTTAGCTGAAAATTTTTGTTCTATTTAAAAACTTCCCTCAGGTTTCTTTAAATTGACTACTTCAGTGACTTCTGGTACCAAGATACGCACCAAGAAGTGTGTCCGTCCTGAGTATAGTTCTATGCTGAGCCCCACTGCCCTGGCTGAATGAGACCTAATGGATTGCTCTGGCCCCCATTTCACTCCTTAGCCCATCCCACCTTCCCCATGGCCATGCATGATAAAAGGCCTGGGTGCTGTGCACATATGGTTCATCGTACAAAAGTCTGCATCCATATATATATATTTAGGTTTCCATCACAACAACAGAGAAGCGGCACTGGCAAAATCACTTTTTTCTTCTCTCACTTTTATTTCCATGCTTGCTTTCTCTTCTGTGTCATCCTTTAGCCTTTTTCAGTTCTCCTATGGCTTTAACTTAGCCTGCTGACCAGTGCTGTACTGAAATATGAACTTCTCTGTTAAACTTGGCCCTGCCACAAGCATTCAGGGAGCCTTCTGGTTCTTCTTCCATTCCTGGGTCCCATAGCTATCACTGTACTGGACATATGTCGAATAAGGGTCACAACCACAGCCTTTGCTGGAGTTGCAAGGATGGGATGTGGGACTTGGAACTCCCAGGCCCTGTTTTGGGCTTTGCTGCCTTGTGGTTTTCAAAGTTGAGTAATGTCCTCAGAGCTCCCAATCACAAGCAGGCAAAGGCATTGTTTGGTGCAGCACCGCTGGTGCCTGTGTCAAAGTTGTTGCAAAGGCAGATTCATTGAAAGAATATGTCTGAAGCATCTCTAGTTCAAATAATCGAACTTTAGCTGGAACTTTTTGGTTTCTCATTTTGAAAGGGTGTTCCATTTCAAAAACTATTCCATTCTTTTAAAATCATTACAGAGCTCAAGTAGGAATCAAAACTGGTTTGGAGTAAACTTCTTGTTTAACCTCAAACTTTATTATTTTTTCATGCTGCCTTGCTTGCTGAAATATTTCTCTTTAATTTCCTCCCCCTCTCCCCCGCAAATTGCCAGTGAACCACTTTATCACTACATAAGATAATGAGACTGAGTTCCAGTTTCCACATCACAAAGTGTCTAACACACTATGAATCTGAACTATCTCTTTACCCCCACAAAACCTCTCCCTAACCAAAGATTGAGGCATAGGCATAAGGCAGTACATGTGGGAGGTTTGTCATACTGCTGTCCTAGAGATAAGCAGAAAGCTTCACTGACCAAAGCTGCGCTAGCATTAACCGCACAGGTCTTAGAGCCAGAGTACGGGCGTATTCTAATTAATCACAATTATGCAAATTCATGCATTTGCATACAGCACTGCAGGGAGTTACAGGGAATTTGGCAGATGCCTACTGGATGTGACTCAGCCAGGAAGGGAACCTCGGCGCTTGCCCCAGGAAATCAAGCTGACTGGTGAGACTCGAGGCTCTCCCAGCTGGGAGAGCAGGGGAAGAAACAAAGGCTCATTTAAGAGTGCAGTGCCACTTCTCTAGAAAGTTACTGTATTTCCCTATTTAACAAGGAAGCTACTTCTCTGCTTCGTACTTCATATCTGAGTTTTGCATGGCCCTTTAGTGATTCAACTAAAATGCTGTGCTCCTCCTTTGAACTGGCAGACTCAAAGGCAGCTGCCAGCTGGGCAGCACTCTAAATTCACAGCTCTAACACCTCGCTTTGACAATACTAAACCTGATGCCTCAGCCAAATTCCCAATAGCAATACTATTCACCTTCTTGAGCCCTATTCAGCTATCAGCAGAGCCCCAAAGGAAGGGGGGTGAATCTCAGTAGCAAACTCACTCCAGGACATTAAAGTCTATGTGCAGCTTCAATTTGTGATACTCATAACATCAAGCTGTGGACTACTTGCCTCATAAGGGTCACATACCCAATTTTGTCCCTGTGGGGACTAATCCTGGCAGATCAAGTATTATTTATGGCTCTAAAATCATGTAGATCTTTTTCTCTCTGCAGGTGGGAAAGTAGGTAATTTTTATACTTTGCTCAGTTACAGAAAAAGATATTGCTGGTTGTAGTGTATTAATATGCAGGCACAATCCTCTGCAGAACAGCAAGTGCAAGTTCACTAAACAGGAAAACTCACTGTGGTTTGTTCCTGGAAGAGAATACAGAGGTATTTTCTCTGATCTCACCGATGCTGCAATTACCTATCAGTTTCTTTTTCCCAAATGAAGCAGAGATCCTCCCCTGACTTCTCAAATTCAAAAGCAGGTATCCTTCCAGGCTAGCACTGAATGCTTACAGGAGTGCAGTTGAGGGGTGCCTCACCTATACCCATAAGAGCAGAATAGATAACAGCATGTTAAAAAAGACAGAGAAAAGAAATGTTAAGAACTCTGCTTTTCATAAACAAATGCTATAAGCCCAGAGGACGTGTAGGTTGAAAAGACTATGTTGATACAAAAAAAAAAAAGACAATTAAAAAAAAAAGCAGATTCTTAAATGAATGTGTGAATGAGAGTAAGCACTTGCAAGAGGTATTACAGTGGAATACAATGAACAGGGAGAATCTTCCCACCCTTCTTTCCTGAATGATTGATGTTATAATCAGGGATGCTGGAGCTACGCAAGAAGAGAAAAATATAAGGCCATATTCTTGACTGGTGAAAATGAAAGCATTCACATTGATTTCTATGGAACCACTGCTGTTTATGCTGCTGCAAGATATATCCCTAAGAGAGGTGAGATAATGTGCAAGGGTGGCGAAGATAAAAGCACATAAGAGAAATGAAAACTTATCACAGGCACTGTGTTCCAAGTAAACATGGCTCATAACCTCAGGAAGCCTTCGAGAAGTTGTTCTTTCAGTTTTACTTGTGCTTTATAAATAATAATGAACACATATACTTCTCTGTTATGAATGCCTCTCCAGCAATGACATGTTTTCACTAATCATTATAGGATTCATTATTAGCTTTCATCTGAGGTTTTTTTTTCAGTGCAATAAAATGTTTTGCCTGTGCTTTTACACACAATTGTACCAAGATATAGCTATGTCCTGATTGTCTTTTTTAATACAGAGGGACAAGGCATATAGCCTTCCTTGGAGCCCACAGTTTGATTCTTACCGTGGAGCACAAGAAGTACTGAATGCAGTGACTGTGTGCTAACCTCCCAGCACGCACACTGCAAAACTGTCACACAACTGCATAGAGCATTGCAAATAGGACTGTGGGACCTAGTATGTTGCTGGTACTTTTATCTGCAACTGCATGCTTCAGCTGACTATTGCTAATCCTTTCCTTTCTTCAGCATACAAAGTTTTTGTAGTCCGTCTGTGAAGAATATAAATCTGAAACTATAAACCTCTGTAAGACTAAGAAGCAAACAGCAAATGAAAGAAATGAGTTGCCCTCATTTAGGCTTTTCTATATTATACATAGGGGCCTTGAAGGATTTATTATTATTTATTTTAGCAACATGTAAACCTTTTTTCTCAAATCATTCAAGTCTTTCATATTTTAAGATTTACTATAACTTTATAATATGCTAATTTATGATAAAAAAGTACAAAACCAGATGAAAACGGGTTTTGCAGGTTCTTCAACCTTACTGTTCTTATTGTCATCTAACAATACTGCTGACAAAAAGCTGAGAGAGAGGCAGTTGTTCTTTAAGACTACCTCCCCACCCCTTCCAGTAAAGGCCAAAAGCTCAATAGCCCTGTCAGCAACTCCAGCAAAACTTGGGGAAAATTGGGCAATCTGACCAAGTGTCAATGAAAACAGTGGTATTCAAACAGCATGAAGAAATCTCCTTCTGCCATTTCGTTTAAGAAACAGCAATAGCTTTAATAATACCTTGACCAAATCTGCACTAAAGTCTGTGGCATAATACAGATCACCATAATCAGGGTGATCACACTCCCCAAATTCCCACAGATTTCAGCGAGGCCAGGATTTCATTCCTGCTGTCACTTAGGAAAAAAATTTCAGTGTCATCTTCTCTTAGGAAAGAATTTCTGCAGTTATTTTTTAGCAATATTTGGACTGGTTGAAAAGGATCTTTATTTTTTCCAAGGGGGTGTTGAAAAAGGTTGAACTAAAAGGGTCCACTGTAAACTCAAATGGATAAAACTTACTGGTATTATCCTCCAGCATCCTATTTGAATATATGTTGAAAAGATTTTGCAAATTTCTGCTTATACTTCAAATATACTTCTTAAAACCACAAGTGTTCTGCTTTGATTTATATATAAGCACATCAAAGATTAAAGACCAAGACAATTAGAATGCAGCTGATGAATTCTTAATCTCAGAAACAGTGGTAAATTAAGGGAAAACACAGTTTCGTTACTGGTTGTTCTTTTGTGATTAAGTATTAGTTATCTGCTATGTTTGACATTCTGTGGCCCTATTTATTTGATTAATTTAATTGTCGTCCTAATTAATTTAATTATTTTGTAGCAAGGGTTGAGAGGCTGGTGCATTCATGGTTCTCTACATGGAGCTCAACTGATTACCAGCGCCACAGTTTGCTGAACTGGTAAAAAGCCGCCGCCCGGTCCCCGGTGCCCCTTTCGCTTGTCTGGGCTTGACTGATGTGCCCTCGGCTAGTTTCTGTCTCCGCGCCGTTGTTCACAGATTAATGTAGGGGATAGGATTATTCACGGTGCGTTAAATTAAGCATGTACATCAATTTTTGCAGCAGAGAGCCCCCAGTCCTTGCACTTTTGAAATGATGAGTGTACATAAGCAACTCTTCGACTCGCGAAAAGAAAAATTAAAAGAAAAGGAGGCGGGGGGAGGAGAGTGAAGGGAGGCTGGTTTCCCCGGAAGCACAGGGAAAATTTGGGGCTGAGGACAGGGAAGGGGGATTGCTTTAGTTTGTCACTCTGCGAAACGGACGCATTTACAAAGCGACATTTGAATAACCGACCGCGGGCTGGGCTTTCTCCGTCCCCCGGAGCTATCTGTGCCGCCCGCCACCCCTCCCCCCCCGCCTCCACACACACACCGTGCAGCGCCGNGAGACAGTGCAGCCCCGGCGCCTGCGTCCCACTGCGCTCCTGCGGAGGCGGGCGGGACCCGGCCCCAGGCGAGCCCCCCGCCCGCTCTTGCGCGGCGGGCGGCGGCGACAGCGCGGGCGCGCACGACGGCGGGGGGCGCGCTGTGGGCCGGGGGAGCGCCCGCCTCCTGCGGCTGCCCTCAGCCCCGCACCAGCACCGCCAGCCACGGAAACCGCCCCGAAAGAGAAGGAGAACTTGTTCGCCTCCGTCTGCCTCCCCGCCGCTCGCACATACTCTCCCGCGGCGCNGGCAGCGCCGGGACCTCCGTGCGGCTCGCCACCGTGGCCGAGCGGCCGCCCGCGGAGCGGAGCGCGGCTGCGGGAGAGCTCCGCCGCCGTTAGTGGCGGGAGAGACAGTGCAGCCCCGGCGCCTGCGTCCCACTGCGCTCCTGCGGAGGCGGGCGGGACCCGGCCCCAGGCGAGCCCCCCGCCCGCTCTTGCGCGGCGGGCGGCGGCGACAGCGCGGGCGCGCACGACGGCGGGGGGCGCGCTGTGNGCTGGAAGATTTCCCCGCTTGTGTCCCTTGGAGGGGTTTTGTCGGCAGCGGTGTACCGAGGGGAGGCTCCGTCCCTAAGGCACCCTGCCTCACCCTGCGGGGGAAGGGAGCTGGGTGGGGGCAAGCCAGGAAGGGAGGATCTCAGTAGCTCTCCTAAAATCTATCAGCAGGCGGCGAGGAGGGAAGAGTTTGGCACTTCGCAGACGAGGCTGGGCTTGTTTTCCCCAGCGGTGATGCCGCTGGACTGAGAGCGGCGCGGCCGTGCAAGTTGGGGGGACGGAGCCCTCCCCTTGCCGCCCCCCCCCCCCCCCCCGCCCGGTCGCGNNCCCCCCGCCCCGGCCCGGCCCGCCCCCTCCAGCCCCAGTGTTCCCTCCCTGCCGCCCCGCTAAATGAGAGCTGGTCCGAGGACAGGGCGACTCGGCGCCTGCTAGGGCTGCTCTCCGCCGCCCCCCCCGGACTTTCCCACCCCCGAAGAGGAGCGGCGCGCACCCCGCACCCCGGAGAGTTGTCTCGGCAGGCTCCGTGCTATGGCGAGGCTGCAGAGAAGCAAACTAGCCGCTGGATTTCTATTACTTTTCCAGTGCCTGAGCGAGCGCTGCCAGCTGGCCGGCGGGGAGACGCCGAGGCAGAGTCGNCCGGGGTCAGGGGGCCGCGCCACCTTCCTGCGGCACCGGCGCGGTGTGGGCTCCGCCGGCAGCTCCGCGGGCCGCGCACCCGGAGAAGGCAAACGCCGTTTGGGGGTTGGCTCCCCCTGCTCCCGGGGGAGGCCCGGGGTGGCCGCGGTCCCGGCTTTCCACACCTCCCTCCTCCGGCTTTTTCGGAAAGAGCTCTCCATTACTTAATTTATTTATTTTAATGAGAATTCGGGACTTTCCTCCTTTAATAAATCTGCCCCACGATCACCGGGAGCCGGTGCTGTTCCCCTCCCCACCCCCTTCGCGGTGTCCCCGGAGCCTCTTTCCCAGCCGTGTACGAGACGCTCCCGAAGGAGAAGGTCGGGAGACTCAAGCGCCGAGAAGGGAGGGACGGAGACACCGGCTCGCCCGGGAGCCCCAGGCAGCAGGGAGCGGCCGGCCGGGGCGCCCCGGCAAACTCCCCCCGCCCGCCCGCGGTGGGGCTCCGCTGCTCTCCCGGCAGCGAGCCGTGGAAGGGAAGGCAAAGTTTCCCTGCAAATCCTGCCTAGGAGAGCTAGCGGGGACTCTCCTCCCCCGCGGAAGTCAGTAGCTTGCAGCCTTCCCTGGTAAATCGGGCGTTGAGAGAAGGAGCAAGATCATGGAAGAAGCCCCACAGGACTGTGGGACCTGTTCATTAGGAGCGAGAGACTCTCTCTGTTGA
The DNA here is from genome assembly GCA_013401315.1 of Balaeniceps rex. NCBI lineage: Eukaryota > Metazoa > Chordata > Aves > Pelecaniformes > Balaenicipitidae > Balaeniceps > Balaeniceps rex. The sequence goes on along the minus strand of VYZW01043585.1, from coordinate 14,217 downwards.
CTAAGTTTGCTTGTGGTAGTATTAGGGTCCTCTTGTCAGTCCTTCTCGGAGACACCTGTTAATGCATGACACACAGCACCTGTAGTGCTTTTTCTCAGGCCACGGTTTCTTACAGCATGTGGTTCCCTTATGATCACTAAAGCCTTCTGTATCCTGCATTCCTGTGCTGGGGAAGGGAAAGCTGCTAAAGGAAAGCTTGGTGTGTTTGCAGATAGATATTTAAGGAACAAGTGAGGAAAGTCGTGGGTTTTGTATGTCGGGGGACCTTGCTGCAGCAGCTTCTATCTTACAGATATTTTCAAAAGCTGTGCCTTTATATTTGAAATACCAGCCAGATTATTATCAGATGAAACATGTCCACTGGCCTCCCTGGTGCAACAAAATTGCCTCTTCTTCCTTTTCTAAAGGTTTGATACAAATGTGAAGAGTTTTGTAGTCATAGGGTAACTGACCTGAACAAGAGAGAGTCGGGAGTTATTTGAAATGTCCGGTGAGAAAATGTGCTAGACAGAGCGGGGATTTTCCCAGGCAGGGGCCTACTGCTGGGTTTGGGAATTTCTAAATGGACAAGGTAGCTCAGCAGGTTGCTGGGGCTCACGTGTCACTTGGGGCCAAAGGGAAAAACCAGGAAGAGACTTTTCATGTACTGCTGCAAAATTCATGCTGCTGCTCTCAGGGCTTTAGGTGACAAATGTTGGTATTTGTTAATGTTAGTTGTAAGGCAAAATAAAGTGTGGTGGTGAGATTAGAAAAAAAAAAATACTATGTTGTGTGGCAGTGGACTGAGCTCACAAAGTCTATTAATCTTCCAGCCATTGTATCTGGAAAAGAAAATGTCAGTGCTGACTAAATGAAATATAATTTATCAGTGGGCAAATAATCACTGCACATCACTGATTTAGGCTATTAAGTTGTAACAGTCATCGATGTCTGCACCAGGAGGTGCTAAATAGAAGATCTACCAACAGTTTGCTTACCCGTAAATCATTTATTAATGTCTTCTGTCTTCCTGAACATAATATGAAGTATCAAGGAGTTTATAATCAGGCAAATATTATTTTGATATTTAATACGTTCTGAAGAAAATACACCAAGTGATTCTGTTCTTCAACTAGTAAGATGGACAATCTGATGTCAGTTTTGACAGCTAGATGTTTATAATTTGGCATCTTTTCCTTCTCTCTTGGTTAAAAAGACTGTATTATGATGGCAATAATTAAATGTCATTAACATAATCAGAGTTGTATTTAACATGTTTTCATCATTCCTTTTTTTTGTTTTTAATACTGCTCTTTGGAAAAAATGCAATGAGGGACAGTGGCTAATCAGTAAGAAGAGGATAATTATTATGTAAAGCCAGGGACATTCAACTTCAGCCTCTGTGAGCCAAAATAAAAAGTGCTGTTTCAAAGTTTTACTCTATTTAGTATCTACTGTATACCTCAGATAGCACAGATAAAACCTTTGAAGAATTAAAGTAAAAAAATGAATCTTTGGAGTAGCTGCAAATTCTTAAAGGGAGGGTGTTTTGACATATTCTTTGAATACTCAGTAGCAAAACACCTTATTGAAACTGAATGAAACAACAGTAGCAAGAAATGCAAACGTTTAGTGTGCCCTGGCAGAGCTGGAGCCAGGAGCGGGTTTCTGAGGATGCTAGCAAAGGGATATGCCATGATTCCAACAGAGGTGGAAAAAAATGCACCGGCGTTTTTTGCCAGCTCCTCAGAATTACCTTGCTGGGTAAAATCAGGTCAGATCAATTCAAGTCAAATCATTTTCTAGGCATGGCGGAACTTGTCTGACTGCCTCTGGGTGTTTTTAAAATCCAGGTTTTTGTGACCAAGGTGTGAGCCTGCGAGGCTGCGCTGGCAGGAGCGGGGCTGTCCCCGCTAGAGGGCACGGCGGCAGCCGCGCAGGATGCGGCTCTTCTCCGGGAGCGCCCCATCCATCCTCCCCTGCGCCTGGTCAGAGCTTCATTTTTGCTGACAAAAATTCTATAAATCAAGGATGAAGGTTCTTAAACATACAGTTTGTGTGCATGTGTGTTTTAAAGTAACCAAACTGAATATGACATGAATTTAGTGAACTGAAGCAAACGGTCTTTTGAAAGCTAGCACAAGAATTAAGGCTCCCAGTTGTTTAGTGAGGGCTCACTGCTTGTTGAAGTGTTGTCACAAGAAGCCTTGAAAATGTTACATTCTTTTGCAAACACCATCAGTGAGAATTAGGAGGATGTTATTGTAATTATTCTTCTGTCAAAACATGTTCCAGAATCCTGGTATGATTTATATTCATTGGACTGCAGCTGTCTCCAGGCATCAGCATTCAGAGAGGGGTAGAATTATTTTTATGGGATAAACTACTATTAAGCAGTGTTAGTCTAGCATTTATCTACTGCTGAAATAGTCACATTTTCTGTATTGCCTGAGCTCTTATTCTGTTTAAAAAAAAAAAAAAAAAAAACCACAACAACAGAAACAAAACTTTCATCATTACACATTCAAACCTTCAGCTTTTATCTTAGAAGTATCAAAAGAAATGCAATATGAGACAACATGTGTGTCAGGTATTTTTTTCTCTTTGCATGCAAAATTACATTTTTTTTTTCCTGTACATGATATGTAAATGGGGACAATAGAGGATCCCAGTGATATTTAAGAGTAAGCTCTGTTTATGTATCATATTAAATTCAGTTTCACAGAAACTCATTTCCTCAAATTCAGAGTAAGATCAATACTCATAGTTCATTGACAGTTTAAAAATCCCTTGGGGGAAGCAATGTTTTTGTTTGGCTGTAAATATTCCTTTTCAGTGTTTACATCCTCACACAGCACCTAAAACCCAGCAAATACTTGACTCGGGCGCTAGGTTCTGTCTGACACTTAACTTGGAGTTGATGATAAATAACAGGGAAACCAGCTTCCTACACTGTAAACAAATGTAGAAAATGAGGAAAAGGTCTTTATAGTTTGAAAAGTTCTTTTGTTCCAGGTAACAATTTATTAGCAACACATACAGGCCATTTAAAGCAAAATGCTGGGACATCTACTGCCTTGCTGAATACCAGATTCCTCTAAAAAATTTGCAGTCCAGGGAGGCTGTTTTCTTTAGGGGAGGAGACTCCTGAGACTGTGAAGGAGGCAGATGAGGGAATTCATAATGTCAGGTGGTGAGAGAAACCCACTGAGGAAAATAGTCACAGATCTATGGTGAGTTAGCATTTTCATTAAGAATTTTTGGCACATTTTTGGTGGAGCACTGCTGCAGGCACATATATCATTGACCTCAGGAGACGGAGGATGCACTAGAAAGTCACTGTGGTTTCATTGGACTGTTGAAGTACTGAGCAGTTCTGCTGCTGGTAGCCTTGAAAGCACTGGCAAAAAGAAAGCTCTATAGCAGCCTCAGTTTCAAAGCTTATCAAGGCCACAGTGTCTTAGACTGAGAACACAGCTGGGGTAACCAGTGTGAGTGTATTTTGAATTCCTGGTGTGGTTCATGCTTCCTAAGGAAAATGAATACCAAAGCAATTTGAGAAGGCAGTAGTTAAGGTAAGTGTGTGCTGGGGGCTCTCTACAGAGTGAACGAAAGGTAATTTGACAGGAGCATTTCTCTTCTAGTACAGGGAAATTTTGCAAGCTTGCCAGAAGTGTGAAATTATATCCAGCTATCAGGTTTGTTGAGGGCTGAGCTGGGAGTGTTAATGTGGTGCAATTGGCAGATGTCGTATTTACTAAACTGGAGAATTGCATAATCACAGCAGGAACTGGAAGAACCCAGGAGATTACTTTCCATGGAAAAGTATGCAGAGAAGCCATGCTAAGTGCACATGGGTTTTGTTTTTGTTTGTGGTTTCTGACAAATGAGCATAAAACATTGCCCTGAGGTAATGTTTGTGAGTGCTGGGTGCTGTGTCTCATCATGGAACACTTCCTCCACTTCCTCCTCTTTTCTTTTTCCTCATCCAACTAATAAACATAGCTTCAGTTAGCACTCCTTGCTGTCAACATTGAGCAAGCAGTTGTGCTAAGTGTCCTTGTAAATTCTGAATTTGAAAGAGCTTGTGTAACATTTTCATCTCCCTTGACCAAAACGCAGTGCGTAGGAGTGTGTTTTCAAGTTGGATTTGGCCCAACCTTTTTCTCTTCTGAAATGGGCAAACGGAGCAGGTTCCTAGGCCAGACCCAGGGTCAGGCTTGACACTTGATTTGAACACATGGTTGCAAAAGTAGCAAACATCTTGATGGGATGATACATCAAGAGAAATGTAAGGATTGATATGAAGATAGATACAAGACAAGACATCACAAGGGTGATGCATCTGTTCTACTTGACAATGGTAAGACCCCAACAGGAATATTCCCTTCAGTTTCAAGCACCGCACTTTAAGAAATTTCTGGACTAATTGGGGAGTGTCATATGAAGAAAAATGAAAGAACACTGCTAGAGAGAATAAAACCAAGAGGTGACATGGTAACAGTCTTCAAGTGTGTAAAAAGCTTCCATAGAGAAGGAGGGAATAACTTGTCCTCAACAAGAAGTAATGATTTAGAAGTCTGCCTTGCTGCAATTTAAATGTTAAGACTAGAGGAGTAGATTATCTCTGAGTAGTCTTCATCACTGAAACAAGTTAGATAAACATATGTCCAAAATGTCATTCTGTCCAGAAAGGCAGCTGTTCCTGCCTTGGAGCAAAAGGCTGGACGTGACCTTTCAAGGTCTCACCCAGCTATCTTGAATCATTCTGTGTGGGTAGCTTTAAGTACACAAGGGTTCACCTTGAACTCTGCAGCTAGATAAAATACAAGCATGAATTCAAGTGCTCTATTAGCTCGAGGCTTCTGTCTCTCATTTGTCAATGATATATGTGGCTTTAATGTGATTTTAACATACACTTTCTGTGGCTGCAGACAAGGTAAAGACATTTAAAAAGCTGCTGTAGTTAGAGTCCTTATGTCATGAAACAAGGCTTTTAAAGTCAGATTTTGTTCCTACTTGGTTTAGAACTTTTATCTTTTAATATGAACACTACCTAGGTTCCATTATAAGCAGATTTTTTTTTTTTCTTTTCAGATTTTCTCATAGTGACTTTTTTGGACGTTAGGCAGGCATCACTTAACCCGTGTCATTTTATTGAGTGAAAAATCCTTGACTTGAATAGGGAGAGTTCCACAAGTGGAATATATAAACCTTTCCATTTAACCTATCTCTGGTAACATTTCAACTATATATTGTTTCACAGTTGATGCTAGGAGCTCTGGTCCTTTTCTTTATAGATGTAATTGAACTGTGTCAAAGGGCTGCTTATGTTACAGGGATGCAATGCCATTTATAGTTTTTACTGCAGCTTTCCTTAACTGCTGTAGTTAGTAGGGCAGATTCCATTGGAAGTTTCATCTGCATTTAGTAGCAGACTAGGATACAGTGGTTATCCAGTAATAAGCACTTTGAGTTGTATTTCATTTTTTCTTCTATTCAAGCATTATATTCCCTGCCCTCCGCTTTGGTCATAATGTGAATCCTGCAGATATTAAATGGACAATACTGCATCTGGGCTGAATAATTATAGCTTTCTTCTTCACAAGAGTTGTTACTAGGCTGATTGTAAAAGGCAAGTGTCATCCATTGTAACTTCAATGTTTTCTGAAGAATGAAGTGTTAAAGAGAGGGAGGTTCATCACTGTGCAGGTTCTTTTGACAAGTCAGCAGTTGAACTGCAAATCCATCGGAAAATGCTATCTTGGCCTCCATAGAGAATTGGGAGCCAGCATGAGTCTTTATTAATATAGTTGCTCCATGATATTCTCCAGCTGTGTGTTTCTGCTTTCCCGTGTGAGTGTATATGAGTCTCCTTTTGAATTTGCAAGCCAGACTATGTATTTGCAATTCAACCTCAGTCACCCTGAGATACAAACCCCAAGGGCCTCTGTTAGGAACCCTTTCGTGGCAGGACTGGTTTCAGAGTTCCTGGGCTCTCCCATCCTTCATCTCCTTGTTGCCCTTCCCGCCTGCTTCAGAGATTGCTTCCTCCTCACTTGCAGTGTTTCAGTAGTTCATGCGGCCATATTCTAGGTCATGTGGATCAGATCTCTTGTTAGTCAAGTGAGATTTTAAAAAAGAGAGAGACAGACAGAAAAGACTACATCTTGGAAGAGGTAGGGGAGGTGAAAATAAAATTATGAAGAGAATGAATATAGTATTTTTAAACCTTTGAGCATTATAAATCCTCTTAGAACAACATAAAAATTCTGGAAAAGTAGAATACCTGACTTCTCTTTAATACTACCAGGTGTTATATAGGCCTAGTCAAAAATGTTCAAAGAAACAACTAGTTGAAATTGGAAAATGATGTCAAAGTTGACATCTTCTTGTCAAATATTTCAACTGGGAAGTGCCAAAACAAGTAATTTTGAGTTTCTTATCTTGATGATGATAAAATGCCTCATTTCAAGTTTTTCATTTTGACTTTTAGATTAAAATTATTATATTAGGATGTATAAGCACAGTTGAAAAGCACTTTGATTTGGAGTTTATGTGTGTGTGTATATATGTATTTCATTTCATATCCTACAGCAAACATTGACTATTTACTTTTAATCAGAACAAGATCAAAATTTTGACTTAGGGTGGGAAATTAACTTTCTAGTCATCTCTAGTTGAGACTTACCCTTGTTGAGAATTTGGCTACGTACTGTAAGCCCTATAAGAACAGACCATTTTATCTTGTAGAAACCTTATTTTTATTTGATGACAGGAAAGGGGGATATGGCTGAAAAAAATACTCGTCTTGATCATCCAGGTTTGGGTTTTGGTTTTTTTTTTTTTACTTTATAACATATTTTTCATTCAGGTTGCTTCTTGGTTAATATGATATTCATGAGGCAACTAAATTAAAAGAGAGCACATTTTCTAGATTGCAGCTGCTGTAAAAATAATAGATTTATGGTTTATTTGCAGTGAAGGCATTTATGGACTAGAAGCTTAGCATTTGGTGTATTGCAGAAACCTGACCTCAATATCAACACAACTTATTACTGGTTCCTATTTAAACATGTATATACTGATCTAAGTTGAAGTTTCAAAACAAAGGAAACAGATAGGGCGAATCACCATTATAGATTATCATCAGTTCTGGTTTCCATTTGCTTTTTATTACATCTGTTATTCATTTTCTTTAAAAACAGTTTTTATGAATAAAGTATATGTAATTCAATGCTTTTTAGTTTATTATGAAAATTATGCAAGACTTAATAATTGAAATTTATAGTTGTACACTGTGGAAGTACGCAGCTTTTCATGTTCGCATTCAACCACAGAAAACTGAAGAGGTCTTTCCCCTATTAAACATCAAGCTAAGCAAAACCATAATTGCTTCCAGTTTTGTTAATGTTAATGTATTTACCCTTCCCAAATCTTCTCATTTCACTTCTAATACTGCAAGCTGTTGGAGTCATTTCCATCTTTCCAATGCACAAATAAAATAATAATAATAGTAGTAGTAAGTTGTCCTAACAATTTCTTTCATAGCATAGCATAGGTAGAAGGGACCACCTAGGTCATCAAGTCTTTCCCTGGGATGAGAAGCCATTGTGTCATGGATGTCTGTTCCATGTGCCCCCGTGCACCGCAGGCCATCAGTAATGCTCTTCCCCATAACAGTCTTCAGGCACATGGTAAAATAGCAGCAGCCGCAAGTATAATGTGCCACAGAAGATAACGAGGGCATTGACAACAGTTTCAGTTTCTACAATAGCAAAGAATTTTTAGTTTTAGTACTCTCTGTTTGAAAACTTGTCTGTCTTTACGAGTTTTTGCTTAGCCTATTTTTCTGTTTGTTTTTTGACCTAACATACTTGGCTTTTTCAGCCCCTGTTTTGTTTCACGAACAATTACATGGGCATTTATTGCAGAGTGGGTAATACTGGTTTTGTTTCAATTCAGAGCCATTTTCTAGAATAGCATAAATGACCTACAAAATGTCTCTTCCTATAGTAAACTTGTCAGTTTGAATGGAGAAAAGGAACTACCATTATATTTTGTCAGGCTCTTCAGCTAGCCATGTATAGCTCCTGAAAAGGGGTCTAGTGCTTAAAAGGAGGCAGGTTTATACTCTGCCTCAGCTGAGATGCCTGATGATTGGCAGTTCTGCCATACCAAGGTCTAACTTTGTACTTAATTGTGTTTTTTGTTGTTTGGGGTTCTTTTTGGGTTTTGTTTGGTTGTTTTTTTTTTTTTCCCCCCTGCATATGAACTTGTGTTATTTCAGCTCCTTGGACTAATTTTGATCCTTTAACTTTGTGTCTTAATGCAAGCTTGAATCCAGCTTGTGTTCCTAACTTTGTTTAGATACTCTCTGAAGTTCAACCCCAGACATTGATTCCCATCACTTGTCAGCATGCTGTTTGTGCACTCTACTTCTCCATTGTTGTTTGCAGGCCACACTTGTCTTACAGCTTTCTCAGTTATTCCTATAATCATCATAGCTATGCATTTTATATTTATTAGTATTCTTATTCTTGGAAGACCTTGTAGAAGTAAGGTAATAGCCTAATTTTCCAAATAGGAAGGTGGTTTTGAAAAAGTGACTACCTTGCCAAAGTTAAAAACGCATCGTTAGTGTTTCAGAGTGTGTGAGTTGCTTTTTTCTGCAATAGCCCCATTATCTTTCCAGTTTCCCTTTGCTTCACCAAATTCAGGGCTGTAATTTCTCTCTTCATTCTCATCCTTGAATTCCCTAATTAAAGCTTTTAAATCTCAGTCGGATCTTTGATCTATCGAATCTGTCGAATCTAGTCGAATCTGTATCTATCTGGGGAAAAAAATCCAGATAAGAGTTGATTAAGGGCCCTGATCAGTGCAGAGATGACAAGGCTTAGTTTGGGACTGCTGTAGATTTTGCCATTTCTGATGTTGTTCTCCTCACTCAGGCTTGTAACAGGAGAAGGATGTGTGTCTCAGCTGTTTATACAGCAGATCCAAAACTGCCACATTTTATAGTCTAATGTAACATGTTTCTTTCCTAAACACAAATGTGTTTGAAGGATAGACAAACACTGGGTCAGATCTTTGCTGGTTGGCACTTTGACAATTTGGAAGGACTATGTCCCAATCTTTTTGGTTTTGCCATTGAGTTCTGGGAGGGAAGGGAACGATGGTGTTTCACAAACTGTAAAACTATTTTCCTGTAATTAAACTTTGAGAATAATAATCCAGATTCAGTAATTACTAGTCAGAAGAAAGATTTCCAAAGCAATCAGTTTGCAGCACTGCTGACTCTAATTCTTTGACTGTTTAGAAAGTTTATCCTCCTCAGAAAATGAGCATTTTAAGAGGTAGAATACTATTATTTTACTGCACAAATATGATAGCACCTTTTACTGGGAGTGTATCTTCATGAACGTTTAAGCAGAAAGGTTATTGACAAATGCTGTATAACACGTGTTTATACAGAGTCCACGTACAGTGCTGTGCCTCTGATGCTATAAATCACGCTGAAGTTTCCTGTAGAGTAAGTATCTGGCTGAAAACAGAACTGATAGATCTTCTAATACAATCAAGGCTTTTCAGCGTCTGCTGTTTTATCACCAATGGAGGGTTTTTTTGTTCTGCAGAAATAGTGACAGGTTTAAAAAAATATTAGATTTTAAAAAGCTGTTATTCTTAGCTTGCAAAGTATATGAGTGTCCCCCCCAGCTCAATTTGAAAAGGAAATTAATTATGTTTTCCAAATTAATAAAGCCATCAGTGGGGGAAAAATAACCCAACCCAAAACAACACAGCAAACCATCACCAACAACAAAAAACAAAACCAGACTTTATGCTTTGGAGTATTTGGGCTTGCATCCCTAGGCTTCAGTTATGGAAAACTTTCCTTATTTAGTACTGCACTTACATTGCTACTGTTAAGCAAACATTTATGCAAGTGGTGTCCTACAGATGGGTGGACTGAAAAAGATGTAGATGTTTAAGATTTCTCTCTGGTTTTGGAGCTTGGAATTTAGTCAGTCCAGGAGTCCCAGGCCATTTGCAACAGTGGCAATAAGTTTTGCAACATTGTTGCAGATCCTGAAAAAGTTTCTGGAGAGAAGGATCTTTCAGCCTGCAGAAAAGGCTGACTGCCACCTGCCCATATTGTTGTGGTGGATAACAGCAGAGGACTACAGAGACTAATCTACCCTCTGATGCATGCATGTTGCATTCCCGTTTAAGAGCTGGGCATTGGGATTTTATTTTAATTTTTGGTTTTGATGATGTGTAAGACACATTAAGGAGATGCACAATCTAAATATTCGCTTAGATTTTATGATCTGTCTCCAAGGGACTGAAATGTGGCCTGAGCTTGAGAAGCAGTAAGCACACACAGCTCACATCAAATTTAAGTGTAAACACTTATTACATGCTGCTTCTTGAATGCAAATTTATGGTTTATTGTTCTACTCTTTACACAAACAAAATTGCTGTTAGCATCAAGGGATGACCCAGAGAGGTTAATGAATCACATTTTTTTCCCCAGCCAGGCACAGATAATAATCTGAAGGTGAGGTCTTCAGGACAGGAAGTTATGTCCAGCTTTATCTGCAGAAGTTTGCTGTAGTTAGTGAAGACTGTAAAATAAAAACAATTCTTTTAGCTTTAGCCTTGACCCTCCCATGCCTATATTTGAATTTCATTATTTTATCCCTATTCTGTTGTTTTATGACACAGCTTAGTGGGGGTGCATACCAAGCCAGCATTCCTACTGAAATTTAAAAACTCTGTGGGCAGGGAGATTGTCCAATGTTTGATTATGTCTTGCACCAACACAATCATGTTTTACTGATCATCATAAATCCACTGCAGTTTTAACTTCATTTCTCTAATTATGTGAGAGTCTTTGAGACTGATGTTGGTACAGTTGTAGAGCCAGCCAGTTGGCCCTCTTTTTCCAACAATCTATTGTTTGGAGATCTAGGGAAAGTTTTTTCAACTTTTAAGTAGAATTCAAATCCATTCTGAGGTTTTCCATAAAGTAGGAGAAGGCAAAGAGAGGAAAGATGTAAATTCATTACAAAAAGAAAAGTAGTTGCTACCCTTGCAAGTCTCAATTTGGTACAGCACTTAAAAATGCAACTGAAGTGTGTGCTTGAAGAGAAGTGCATATGTAAAGTCTTCACCAAACTGACTTGTGCTAGAACACGCTGGTAAGTGTTGCTAAAATCTTTATAGGGCCTTTTATATCTAGAATTTAATTTAGGAAAAAAGAGGTTAAATTCTGCTCTCACATACTTCAACACAGCCACAGTTTACTCCTATAAGAGCAGTGTGGGACAATTTGAAAAGAGTCTTTAGCCCACAAAGCCTTCCCTCTAATTCTGTACTGTGCTCAACAACCCTTAGTGTATGTGAAATATTGCAGCGTGGGATCCTTGGTCACAGTGCACCTAGACACCACTTTCCCATGGGCAGTAAGCATGGCTTATACATTCCTAGGAAGAGAATGAATGGGAACGATTTTTACCTTGGTACTGAAAACATACTGCATTTCACAAAGTTGTTCATTATACTCTTTGAAGATATTTGGGATTTGGAGGCTGGAAGGTTCTGGTTGCCTGTTGCTGATGTTTATATTTTTATTATCTGCTTATAATTTATGATAATGTAATTTGCTTAATTGGAAGGGTAAAGGAAGTGTATTGGCTTTCAGAGTGCTTAAGGCCCTTGAAACACGAAAAAGAGGAGCAAGTAGCACACAGTCCATGGGTTGACTGTGGGAGCTATCAGAACATTTGCTGGTCAGGAATGAAAGGCCTGACTCAGTTCACTCTGTACATTTCAGCAGCCGTATTAATTCTGTGGGGCTATTCAGCCTGGAAGTCTAGAGGAAAGAGATCAAAACATCCACATTGATTAAAAAAATAGGTTACTTTCAGGACAAATATTCTGCTCTTTTAATTTAAATCTGTAGGAAGCCAGAAATTGGAGATAGGAGAGGATATATTCAGAAGCTCTGTAGGGAAGCAGTGTCCTTTTAGGGGAAAATACTGCATTTTCTATTCTAATTCAGGTTCTTTTTCAGTCTTTAAAAAGAAGTAAAAAAAAAAAAACAAAACCAAAAGAGACTTTTTCTGATTCTGTACTCCTGAAAACTCACAGAAAGGAGGAACTGTCTGTTGCACAGAAACTTCTTAATTATATAGGACAGGTAAACTGGAAAAAGAAGGTTCCCAACCTGTATCTCCCTGCCAGGTGACTGCTCTTATCAATGGCTGCCTTGTAAAAAATATGTGAGGAATGAAAAGACTTTGTCTGGGTCTGTGCTGGGCTATGCTTCTAGGCATTCAGGAGCAATGCTTCCTTTTTCATTCCTGAACACCTGTTTTAGCAAGGCATCGCAGGATGGGGGAAGGACAGGCCAGGAAGGCAGAGTGGGGCCCTTCTGGTCCATAGCGCTTCTTCAAAGATCCAGTTGTTTAAACACTCTTCTAAATATGCTTTTCTGAGGGGGGAAGAGGAAAAAAATGAATAAAGATGATAAAGATAAGTACAGGCTGAGTTCATTTGGCCCTATGGTAATTTTCTGTATATTTACAGCTGTACTGTGGCAATAGTGGTTTAACTTGTAGCTTGACAGAGTATCCTCTGACCATCATTGTGGCACTGCAAATCACAGCAGAAAGCACTAAGATATAACCCAAAATAACAGCTACATTATAAATGGGATGCTGAATGTAAATGTGTTCTGCTCTCACTGTGCATCTCTCTGCAATTGTGGGTTGTATTTCCTTAACTTGTTAACTGACATGGTAGATCATTTATCTTTGTTTGCCAGGGTAGTATTCATCTTTCCCAGGAATCCTAAAACACGTTTCTGCTTCAGAGATGCCCATCCCCCACAACTTCCTCTTTTTATCAATAACAAGGCATCTCTGCTCTTACTCACTTAGGGGTTTTGCCACTCACCTGCCAAGGTATTAGTAGAAAGTTCATTGAACTATAGCTATTCCTGCTGTTCATATTTATCCAGCCAAATGGCATTTGAAGAATAATAGCCATCATTCTACAAACACACTGAGAAATCCCATGTGTATTTTATGATTTAAAGTCATGCCATGTGCTTTTTCTCCCTCCCATCCCTCTTGATATTTATGCTGTAATATATTTGACTTAGCATTTGTAGATTTAGAATGGATGGTTTTGAATTTTGAAATAAGTATGTATAAGCTTTTCTATAGGTTTCATCATCATCATATATTAAAATACTTTGTAAAGACTGATGGATTTAGCCACAAAACTGTCATGTCTAATAACTGCTATTATTTATTTTCATTTTACCAATGGAGTACTAGGGTATTGAATGACTTGCCAGGATCACACACAGCATATTTGGTGTAGGCACAAGAAAAAAAATCTTACAGTTCTAATTTGTGTTTTCGTGTTTAACCTTCAGAGCAGACACTGTGTATACTTTATAGTGATGGAACTACAGACTTAAAATTGAATATACAAGAACTACTCATGAGCCAATAGCCTCTTTACAATTTCTGTCAGAACTCCACCATCCTGCCAACAGCTCTTTAACTTTCATTTCAATATTTGGCAATCCAAGACTGGTTTTTTCCCTCCCTGTGGCTGCAAGATGCCATTCAAGCTTACTGCTGAGTAGAGCTGCAGTCTCTTAGAGTAATTATGGAATCGGCTTTGCTTCCATGGGAATACTAATATACACGTTACTAAAAAAAACCCCCCAAAAAACCCACCTCCATGTGAAGTTATTTAGTTATGGATTGTATTTCTTTGTCATTGTAGATTTTTTAAAACCTTTCTGCAGTTCTGTTCTCATCTTTCTTATCTTTTTACTTTTTAGTTTTTCCTTCAACGCTATAAGCAAGAAATAGACGTGGAAGTTATGTGAGGCCAAAGGAACAGGCAGAGTTCCACACTGTCTTGGATCAAAGACTTGTCAGATCAGCGGAGGCCTAGAAGGGTCTAGGCTTATGTTCAACATCTCTTGTATCTATGTGAAGGAGATAATGAAGGCCCTAGAAATCTCCTTAGAAGAGGACAAACCTGGAGAAATTCCATAGCCCCAGGATAGTTAGATTACCAAGACATTTTTCCAAATGCTCCCTTCAGATTCATTTCACCAAGAGCAAGTTTCTCTGCCTCAGTGTGCAAGGACAAAAGAAAAACTATGTGACTCCCTGTCGTGGTTTAGCCCCACTCGGCAACTAAGCA